>JAJOOH010005092.1:0-116388 GCA_029582605.1 Solanum gracilifrons
TAAAAAGACTTTTAAACGAAAGAATTATCAATGCATGCAAAACACTATTCAAAAATTACTTATTTACTATTCATACTTTGTTAATCGCTCATGGATCCCACAACCCTAGTTGTGAAGTTTAGTTACCCATAATAGCAAGAACACAATTCATAATATTA
The DNA here is from genome assembly GCA_029582605.1 of Solanum gracilifrons. Lineage (NCBI taxonomy): Eukaryota > Viridiplantae > Streptophyta > Magnoliopsida > Solanales > Solanaceae > Solanum > Solanum gracilifrons. Next base: position 159 of record JAJOOH010005092.1, read on the forward strand.
GATGAAGAAATCATGAACTTACGTAAAAAGAATAATAAACCCAGAATTTCAACTTGAATTGCAAAGCCAAAATCTTCAAAACGAGTGTCCTCAATAATTGCTAGGGTTGCAACTTAATCTCCAAAGTCACAAAGTAAAACTAGAATAATAATGTCTAACCCCCAAAAATGAGGTTTACATGCCCTATATATAGTCAACAAATCCTAAATTAAAAGGGAAACAAATTAAGGAAAGTTTTGTTCAGGTACGCGTCTTCAATCCACGAGACCGACTTACGGACCGTCGATGGATCTACGGTCCGTAAGTCCCTTCCTTCAATCAGGACTTGGAAAATATATCAGCTTCCAAAAATCAGCTTCTCTGAAGCAAACGACGGACCAGCAGTACGGACCGTAGATCGATCTACGATCCGTCAATCCCATCCGTAGCTTCATACTTAGAATCTTCAAAAATCAGGTACTGGAACCCTCGCAGTATCACTCTACGGATCAACAGTATGGTCCGTAGATCAATCTACGGACCGTCAATGGACACCGTGGTTCCACACTGGGTCAGATTTCCCTGATTTGTCCTCAATACCATGCCTGCTGATCTATGGTCATCACCTACGGACCGTAAATGGACCTACGGTCCGTAGACCACCTCCGTGAATGCCCTGTTTCTTCATTTCCTTCAGCTGTCTCTATACTTCCGCGGCTGAACATCTTTCCTGTAAAACATGATAAAAACACATGAAAACCAATATAAAAAGCTAGAGACACACAACTTGTAAGTGAAATGTATTAGAAATACCGTAAACTTCACGGTATATCAAGTAATCAATTCATTCTTAATATAATATAATTCAACCATTAGAATCAAGTTTGAAAGGAACCCATGACTTTTAAATCAAACCCTAACATTTTGGGATTTCTACCTTTTTGAAATTGGAGATTTTGACAGGACTCCATGGATGAAAGCTATCCGTGGATGAAAACTACCATACCATAACAACAAAACCCAAATTATTTGATGTGAAGAAACTTGCTCTTGAACCCTAGCTTGAATGTCCTTCTTCTTCTTCCTCAAGTTTCTAAAGAGAGAAATATTTTGGGAGAGGATGAACTCTTGTATTTTCTTTTAGATTTTAGGGGGAATGACTTAATTTTGGGAAAATTTGAGAATAAAATGCTCATATACTTTTCAAGAAGAGGGGTGAAATGACGTAGTATTGAATTAGGAAACTATGAAAACACATAAAAGATCCTAACTTATTTTTAGGGCTGCTCCACGCTGAGGCTTACCAAGGGCACTCGGCGACTCGCCAAGTGGACCCTTGGCTCGCCTAAAGTTTCAGTAGCTCCTTCCATGGAGCAGACAACTTGTAGATGGAGGGAGGCAGACATGGCGATGCACCTACTGGTAAGGGAGCCCCGACCTGGCCCGCCCAAAGTTCTAGTACCTAGGGCCATCAAGACAGGCAACTTGGCAAAGGTAGCTCCATTTGGCTAATCTCCGAATCACTTTGGCGATGGCACTTCACTTCTCCAAGTGGATCAAGGGAAAGAATGTTGTCCTTCCACCCTTCCCAAGGTATTTTAAGCCCTTTCCATCTTTCATGACTAGATACTCCCACATACTTAGTGTCACTCCCTATGCCTACACCCTAGGTAAGACTGGCATTCGAGAACCATTGTTGGCCCTAAGTGAACCCTTAGCCTTGCATACTACTCAGCGGAAGACTTAACTCAACAAAAATAAATCCATGTAATAGACTAGAATGTTATTAAAAAAAAATTCAACTGTCCAATATGGAAAACTCAAATTTCAGCATAAATGATCGAAAATGTAAAGACAAATGAACTATAAATAGTTGTCCATAAAGACTCGAAAAGTATGAGGGATGTCGGGATAAGACCCCCGATCATCCTAACAACTAAAATACTAAAGCAATGTAAATAGGGATCCTCTAGAAAGCAATGAGGCACACCAAACAACTATGAATGATCAACAGGATCAACAAGGCGCTGTCTGATGATCCTAATTACCTGTATTGCATCATAAAATGATGCAGGTCAAATGGTATCAGTACATTGAATGTACGAGCATGAGAGGGGAATTATAAATCAAAACATAAGCTTGAAAAGGAACTGAAGAAACTTACCTCGTCTCGACTCAATTCAACTCTTTTCAATATAATGCAGAAGTAAAGATGTAGTATAAAGAAAACCTCTAAACATCAAGATAAAAACTCAGTGCATTTAAAAACACACAATAATTTAGTTTGTATATGAAAATACAAGTAACTCTGTGTATATAAGAATACAAAATATATGTGTTTGAGTTTCTCTAACCGATAACTATATCTATGAGGTTAAGTGATGGTACATCGTCTTACCTCATGCTGGCACGGCCGTCCTATACCTTGCTGGCGGTATAAAACCTAACTCACTAAGTGGATCCACTAGTCTATGCTAAAATCATTAAGGAGTCATCAATAAAGTATGATCCTTTTCTACCCATGTTGGCTACACGATTTATGGTGACTTTGAATTATCTCAACTCAAAATTGTCCCCAAATCGGTGCTCAATGCTACTCCCAAAATATACTAGATCATGTGTTCAAAAACATAACTCTTTCTCTGGTTTGAGATTATTACTTATAAATTAGCTTGAAATTGGTGTTTGTCATTACCCATGGGTACCCCTGATATGTAACATGGCGTATAGAACCCTGACAGACTCCACACAAGCCACTTAGCATATCATAACATAAGTAATAGAACAATAAGAGTAAAAATGTGTTTCGAGTAATAATTTTTCATAAAAACTAAAGCGGAAGTCTAGACTATAAGTCTCAACATAGACATCTATTACAATGATCAAAATGAGAAAGGGACACTTTCTATACAACATAGTCCCAAAAGGAAATACAAGAAATGAAAAAACTAAGTGAAAATATTCGTCCTCAAATCACAAGGACTCACCAACAAGCTAGCAGAATAAGCAAGTCCAAGCTTCAGCTACAATGAGGACCGCCTTGAGAATCAGACCCTACACTAGGGGAAAATGTAGGAAAAGATGGCATTAGTACAAAAATGCACAAAGTATGATAGCCATGCATAAAGACATTGAAAACATGCTAGAAGGGACATTTCATTTGAAAATATGCTATTACCAAGGTTGAACATGGTTTAAGAGTTTAGAGCACATAAGTCATATACATAATCCATACATAGGTCATCGTAACATAAAAGAAAAACTTAATAAAAAAACCTTTAGAGCATACTTGTGCAATGCATGAATAAGACCCCATAAATGTCACGCATGCTAAGTATACCTCCTAGGCCATCATTCATATTCTTGTTCATATTGTTGTTGTGGGAATACTCCCTAACCTACATAGACCATGTGAGCTTAACATGGAATTTGGTGTTACCCACACCGAAAATGGTTGTCCTACTTGCCTAAGTTATAACTATACTCTTAGCTTAGGTTTATCCACTAGTTAAATACCTATTGTGGCACATAGTTTATGGGATAAGGAGATTGCTACTAGAAACCCGGACTCATAAAAGGTAGAAGGTTTCCATCTCATGAGACATACTTTGGGAACCCGGACTTAACTAGCGTGAAAGATTTCCTTGAAAGACGGACTCAACTAGTATAAAAGCTTCCATCTCATATACAATATCCCCTCGGTGCTAAGCATTAATTCACACAGATTTCATATTAAGTCTTGACCTAAGTACATATTCATGGAAGAATGTCTTGATACTCAATCAAACATAATTCATAGGATAGCTCTTAGATCAAGCGTGAGAATAACCTTTCACCGTCCATGTCTACATATAGATTCAATAGGGAGAAAGCCTTTCAACCATAGAACCATCATATTGTGAGAAACCATTCATATCATATCATATTCATACATAAGTTTGTAAGTGAGAACATCCTTTTAAAATACACAACAAGATCATAATCATAGACACTTCACTCTCACAATCTTCCTAGAGCATATACATAAATTTCATAAACATACATAATTCTCATACTTTTCCCTTAAAGGTTCAAAACTCATATCCAATCAACACATCTAGAATTATTACATTAGACATGGATATCATCATATTTCAAGTAACTAATAAAATACATGCATAATATCATAACATACTTCTTTGATCAACAAGACCCACATCACAATATCACAATTGAGTAATATGGGGTTTCATGGGTTCTTGAGGAATTCAACATAAAAACCATATAAAATAATCAATTCATACATAATATATCATAATTCAATCATTAGAAATGATTTCGAAACGAACCTATAACTTCAGAATCAAACCATTACTTTTGGGGATTTCTATCTTTGAAATTAAGATTTTGAAGGGACTTCAGGGATGAATTCTATCCATGGATGAAGAGATACCATACTTTAGCAATGAAACTCAATGAATTTGGTATGAAAACCTAGCTTCTTCAACCCTAGCTCCAACTTCCCTCTTCTTCTTCTTTGAGTTTTCTAGAGAGACAATTTTTGAGAAAATGAACTTTTGGGAATTGATTTGGGTTTTGAAAATAATGAGGTGAATGGGTTGATTTTTAACTTAAAAAGGCTTATATAGGGGTATAACTAAGGCAAAATAACCTCACTTAATTATGACTTAAAAAGGAATTATCCAAAATAACCCTCATTAAATGAGGACTGCCCAGGGACCATGAGAGGCCCCACGAGCCGTGGTCCGCCCCCCCATGGACCTTGAGGCAGTGGCTAGGTCTTCATGTATTTTCCCCCTTGAGGCTAAGTGAAGACCACTACCCCTCCCACGGCCCTTGACGGCCTTCACGAGATGTCAAGTGGCACGTGAGGGAGCATCTCTTTTTAGGGTAGCTTGGTAAGCTCACTGCCTAGCCCACCACGGACCACACCACGAGCCATGGTCCCCACCATGAGCCGTGGTTGTGGTCGTGGTCACTAGGGAAGTGTCTAGGGGAGAGTGGACTGCATTAGTCCTCTCCCTTGGCCCTTTCCCACCTCGTTGACTCTAACCTTCACGCTTTAGTTTTAGTTTAGCCTACTAGCTTCCACGGTGTTACATTATCTCCCACTTGGGAACATTCGTTCTCGAATGATGATCTAGACACCTTATGGAATAATGGATAATTAAAAGGAGGAAAACATCAACTCAATCTCAAACATAATCAATGCAACACAAGGAAGTAGGAACTACAGCTAGCAACCCATTATTCATGAAAACGCAATATTTCTCATAGTCATAAGAGGAAACACCTTCTTCAAACTAAAAGCATGCTCAACACATTCTCATGAAGCATATATGAATAATTAAAGCATGCTCAACAAGTCATCTCATGAAGCATATATGAAATTCTTACTCAATGAATAACAACATGAGGAAAATCGATCATAAAAACTCATTTTCTTACTAAAACATAAATTTTTCAAGAACATGTATAACATAGGGAAATCATGAAAAATATCATATAACACACATGACTCCCAAAGCAAGGAAAACTCAAGAGGAACTACTTACCCCAAAGTAGGGTAGGAGTAGAAGGATAAAGATAATGAAAACTGGACTTCATATCGGCCTCGGCCTCCCAAGTAGCACCCTCAACTAGATGGTTCCTCTACAAAACCTTCACGAAAGCTATTTCCTTTTTTCTCAACCTCTTAACTTACCGGTCTAGGATCTCTACCGAAATTTCCTCATAGGAAAGACTTTCATCACCCCCCAACCCTTCTAAGGGATAATGGATGTCGGATCTCCAAGACACTTCTTAAGCATGGAGACATGAAACATCGTATGCACCGGACCCAACTCATTTGGCAAATCTAACTCACAGGCAACTTTCCCAACCCATTTCAAAATTTTATATGGGCCCACATACCGGGGACTAAGTTTTCCTTTCTTACCAAACTTCATTACACCTTTCATGGTGAGATTTTTAAATAGACCCAATCATTAACCTCAAATTCTAAATCCCTTCTTCTAACATTGGCATAAAACTTTTGCTGACTTTGGGTTGTCCTCAACCTCTTTCTAATGAGTTAGACTTTCTAAATGGCCTCATAAAATAGTTTGGGACCTAGTAGGGAAACTTCCCTTACCTCAAGACAACCAACGAGAGACCTAGATCTCCTACCATACAAGGCTTCAAAAGGGGCATACCAATACTTGACTGATAGCTATTATTGTAGGCAAATTCTATTAATGGCAAGTGGTTGTCCCAATTTCCCTTGAAGTCAATTACACATGCCCTTAACATATCCTCTAATGTTTGGATGGTACTTTCCTCTTTCCCGTCGGTTTGGGGAAGAAAAGACTTACTAAACTTAACCTTAGTGCCAAGACCTTTTTTGAATGACTTCCCAAATTGTGAAGTAAATTGAGTACCCCAATCGGAAATAACGGATAAGGGAATCCCATGAAACTTCACTATCTATCTTGTATAACTTGGAATAGTTTTCCACCGAAAATGAATCCTTGATGGGTATAAAGTGAGCTGATTTTGTCATCCAATCTATAATCATCCAAATAGAATCATGCTGCTTTCGAGTGCGAGGCAAACCCATAATAAAATCCATATTTATCTTTTCCCACTTCCAAGTGGGGATACCTATATCTTGGGATAAACCCTAGTCTTTGATGCTCAACCTTCACTTGTTGACAATTTGGACATCTAGCCAAAAACCCCGCAATGCCCTTTTTCATCCTGTTCCACCAATAGAATTCCTGTAAGGCACGGTACATTTTGGTGGCTCCTGGTTGAATAGAATTCCAAAAATTATGGGCTTCCGATAAATTTTCTCCCTCAAGTCATCAATATCCACAACAGATAACCGACATTGGTATCCCAGCACACCATCTCCCACTTAGGAGAAAGCCGTAATGGATTTCTTAATTACCGCCTCTTTCAATTCTACCAAAATAGGATCAAGGCCTTGATTATCCTTTACATCCATCAGAAAGGATTATTTGGACCCATTATGAATCATGACACCACCCTTGGTGGAATCCACTAGTTGAACACGTAACGGGGCCAACCTATGAATATCACAAAATAACTCTTTCTTACCATCATCGACATTAGTCACACTACCGATAGACAACCGACTAAGAGCATCCGCTACCCCATTGGTTTTGTCGGGGTGATAAAAAACAGTCATGTCATAGTCCTTCAATAATTTTAGCCACCTTCTATAACAATCCAGAAACTTGTAGGCTTAACTAGAGCTTGTCGTAAGAGGTTAGAATCGTAAATATAATTCCCCATACTTAAAATGGAGACTTTAGGGTTGAAACGTCAAGGTACAAACCAACAAGGACCAACCAAGGGTCCTTGAGGAGGGCCCTAGCTTTTTACCCAATATGTGCCCAAGACCCTGACCTACGGCAGGACCCATGCCCCGTGTGTTGGTCCACACCCTGTGGTTGGGTTTCGTGGATGTGGGCCAAGCTTCAAGGTTGAAGACCCCAACCCACTCCCCACTAGTACGGTCCGTGGATCAGTCCATCCCCCGTAGGTGGGGGTCGTGGATGGGGGAATGGGAACCATTTTGTTGGTGGTTAAGGCTAGGGGTACTTTAGGTAATTCCTTTTTAATTAGTATTAAGTGAGGTCATTTGTATAGTTTTAGTACACCTATATAATCCTTTTTCAGTCATTAACTAACCCATTCACGTCATAAAAATCCCAAAACCCAAATCAAAACCAACTTTTCCCCAAAATCCTCTCTCTAGAACTTCAAGGAAATAGAAGAAGAAAGCCCCTTCAAAACCCTCAATTTCAAAGCAAGAAATCCCAAAAGTTAGGGTTTGACTTCAATATCATGGGTTCCATTCAAAAACGTTTCTAATGATTTATTTATGATATATTATTTATTAATTGATGAATTCCTTTGGTGTTTATGATGAATTCCCCAAAGAATCCATGAAAGCCCCGTATTACTTAATTGTGATCTTGTGATGTGCGTTTGTTGATTATAGACATATGTTCTGAGATTATGCTTGTAGTAATTGAACTAATTGAATCATGTTATTATCCATGCCTAATGTAGTAATTCAAGATGTGTTGATTAAATGTTATCTATGGTCTTTGAAGGGCAAAGTATGAGAATTATGCATGATTATGTGATTTATGTATGAGCTTTATGAACACTTTGAGATTAAAGTGTCAATAATTATGATAATGATGTTGTGAAAACATTTTAACTCTTGAGAATACTTAGTTCCCATATAATCTTTTGAAGAAATGAACATAACTCTTGCTCTTACTCAACTCAATGCTCAAGTCTTTATAACGATTGCAAAAGACTTTTGAAAACACTCTAAGAACTCTCTAGACTTGGCTTTTAACTCTACCTTGAATTTAAATTACAAATTGAAGGTTATGATTTGTGATAGGAAAGATATCATGATGATTATGAGTGTTTTTAGATAGTTAAACATGAGAAACGATCAAGAAATCACTGTTTGGAACCAAGTATTCAACATGGAGATGCATTTTTATATTTGGTCGCAAAATTTTTTTTTGAGTTAGAGGGGTCTACGACCTTGCTGTGACGTAGAGAAAATTAATGTAAAAAGAGGAGGTAAGTCAGCGACGCGGACTGGGTTGCCAATTTCGCCGGGCTTTTTCCTTCTTCATTTTCTAACCCCAATTCGCCTAAATTCGATTATTTTTTCTCAATTTTTCTTTACATTCAGCTACCCACTATATGTACACAAGAATCAATTCATAAACAACTCTAAAATTGACACGATTTCCTCAACAACTCAACAATCCCAATTTAACTCAAGAACGAAAGCCAATATTCAAGAACACAATTCAAAATCATTAACTTTCAACTCTCTAGAACAAATTTCACTGAAATAAACATGATTGGTGCTTGGGTTAACGAACCCAACTTTATCAAATTCTCACATACCTCTTTAGGAATCAACACTTGGCGAAATCCACAACCAATCCTCAAGAAATCGGTGAACCTTGGCTATTTCTCCTCTTTTTTCCTCTTTTCTCTTCTCTGAAAACCCTAGCGTAATTTGATGAAGTGTAAATTGAACCAAATCAGTTTAGACCCCACATAAATTACTAAAAATGAATTTAATTAATTTGCTAATGAAAAGACCAAAATACCATTCAAAAATTTGGGCGACTTTCCTTTTTCAGACAGTCTGACTTCAAATGGGCATATCTCTCTCATACGAACTCAAAAATGAGAAAACTTGGTGGCGTTGGAAAGATAATTCAAAGAACTTACATATTATATTTGTAGCCCACCAAAATCTTCATGTTCTATGTCTTATGGTCGTTTGAAGTTGACCCAAAACTGATACTTCACATAACTTGTCAAAATTTCCAGATTTAAATATTTCCAAAAATTGTTTGTTTCTTATTCTAGTTCTTTCAAGTATCGGGGTGTTTCACTTAGACCTAGCTTATCCTACTAGGTTACGGGGTGTTACAATATCTCCTCCTTTGGAACATTCGTCCTCGAATGACGATTTAGAAACTTTATGGAAATAACGAATCAAGACTAGCAGCCCATCATGCATTTAACATCAAAACAATGTACACTTCAAAGGAGGAAACATTAACTCCAACTCAAACATACTCAATGCATCACAAGGAAGTAGGAACTACATCTAACAACCTATTATGCATGAAATCTCAACATTTCTCATGTTCTTAGGATAAATTACCTTCTACAAGCTAAAAGCATGCTCAACACAATCTCATGGAGCCTTTATGCAATTTACTCTTAAAAGAATAATTAAAGCATGTTCAACAATTCATCTCATGAAGCATATAGGAAATTCTTACTCAATGCATAACAACATGAGGAAAATCAATCATGTAAACTCATTTTCTTTCTAAACATAAATTTCTCATGAACATGCTTAACATAGAGAAATCATGGAAAACTCATATAAAACACATGACTCCCAAAACAAGGAAAACTAAAGAGGAACTACTTACCTCAAGCTAGAATAGGAGTAGAAGGAAAAAGATAAGGATAGCGGGACATCATATCGTCCTCGGCCTCCCAAGTAGCATCCTCGACTAGTTGATTCCTCCGTAAGACCTTCACAGAAGCTATATCCTTGTTTCTTAAATTCTTGACTTGTTGGTCTAGAATTTCTATCGAAACTTCCTCATATGAAAGACTTTCATCAACTCCCAACCCTTCTAAGGGAATAATATATTTTAGATCTCCAATACACTTCTTAAGCATAGAAACATGGAATACCGAATACACCGAAGCCAACACATTTTCGAAATCGAACTCATATGCAACTTTACCAACACATCTGAAAATATGGTATGAGCCTACATACCAGGGACTAAGTTTCCCCTTCTTGCCAAATCTCAGAACACCCTTCATGGGTTAGATGTTCAAATAGACCTAGTCATTTACCTCAAATTCTAGATCCCTTCTCCTCACATCGGCATAAGACTTTTGCTGACTTTGAGCTGTTCTCAACGTTTCTCTAATGAGTCAGACTTTTTGATGGCCTCTAGAACCAATTCGGGACCTATAAAAGGAATTTCCCACACCTCGAACCAACCTATAGGAGATCTACACATCCTACCATACAAGGCCTCAAAAGGAGCCATGTTAATACTTGATTGATAGCTATTAGTGTAGGAAAACTCTACTAATTGCAAATGGGCATCCCAATTACCCTTAAAGTCAATTACGCAAGCCCTTAACATATCTTCTAATTTTTGGTTGGTATGCTCCGTTTGCATGTCAGTTTTGGGATTAAAAGTCGTGCTAAGCTTAACCTTAGTGCCAAGACCCTTTTGAAATGACCTCCAAAAGTGAGAAGTGAATTGAGGGCCACGATCAGAAATAATGGATAAAGGTACTCCATGCAACTTCATCATCTCTCTTATGTACAACTTGGCATAGTCCTCCGCCAAAAAAGAAACCTTGACGGGAATAAAGTGAGACGATTTGGTTATCCGATCTATAATAACCCAAATACAGTCATGTTGTCTCCGGGTACGAGGCAAACCAACACTAAAGTCCATATTCACCTCTTCCCACTTCCAAGTAGGAATACTTATATCTTGGGATAAGCCTCCCGGTCTTTGATGCTCAACCATAACTTGTTGAAAATTAAGACACTTAGCTACAAACTTTGCCATATCTTTCCTCATCCCAATCCACTAATAGACCTCCCGCAAGTCATGGTACAACCTGGTGGCTTCGGGTTGAATAGAATATCGAGAACTATGAGCTTCCGACAAGATTTAGTCTCTCAAGTCATCAACATTAGAAACACATAAACGACCTTGGTATCTAAGTACACCATCTCCCCCTTAGGACAAAACCTCAACGAATTTCTTAAGTACTTCATCTTTCAATTCAACCAAAATAGGATCAAGGCCTTGCTCAAATTTAACATCCGCCATAAAAGATGATTCGGACCCATTGTGAGCCATAAGACGACCCTTGATGGAATCCACTAATTGAACACCTAACTGGACTAACTTATGAACATCTCGAACCAACTCTTTCTTATCATCTTCAATATGAGAAACACTACCCATAAACAATCGACTAAGAGTATCCGCTACCACATTTACCTTTTTAGGGTGATAAAGAACACTCATGACACCTCTTTTGGACAATATTCAAATCCTTTTGAGTAAACACGTATTGTAAACTCTTGTGATCTATAAACACATCAACATGAAATGCATATAGGTAATTCCTCCAAATCTTTAAGGCAAAAACAACCGTCGTTAATTCAAGGTCATGGGTAGGATAATTCTTCACATGAACTTTACGTTGCCTTGAAGCAAAGGCAGTCACTTTACCATTTTGCATAGGCAGACATCTTAACCCAACTCTCGAGGCATCACAATACACCTCTAAGCCATCTGTACCTTCCCGTAAGGTCAACACCGGAGCAGAAGTAAGTCTATCCTTCAACTGTTGGAAACTTTTCTCACAAGCGTCCTACCAAATGAACTTAGCCATCTTTTAAGTCAAAGACTTCATTGGAGAGGGAATAGAAGTAAATCCCTAAACAAACCTTTTATAATAATCGGCAAAACCCGAAAATCTTCTAATGTCCAAAGAAGCTAAAGGTCTAGGCCAACTCTTGACCACATCCTTCTTCTTAGGATCCACCGCAATACCCCTATTTGACACAATATGACCAAGGAAAGCCACAGACCTTGACCAAAATTCACACTTGCTAAATTGTCTGAAAAGTTGATGGTCCTTAAGAACTTCCAATACAGTTCTTAAATGGTCAACATGATCATTCTCACTACTTTAATAGATCAAAATTTCATTAATAAACACAATCACAAACATATAAGGTATTGTCTAATTACCCTATTCTTCAAGTCCATAAACGCAGTCGGAGAATTCGTCAACCCAAACAACATTACCAAAAACTCATAATTACCATACCGGGTTCTAAAAATCGCCTTTGGAATATCTTCACCTCTCACCCTTAATTAGTGATAACCTGACCTAAGGTAAATTTTTGAGAAATGATTTGCCCTTTGTAGTTTGTCAAACAAATCATCTATCCTTGGAAGAGGATACTTATTCTTAATGGTCACTTTTTTCTACTTATGATAATCGATGCGCAGAAGAAAAGACCAATCTTTCTTTCTAACAAACAACATGGGAGCATCCCATGGTGAGATACTCGGTTAAACGAAGCACTTATTCAACAAGTCCTTCATCTCTTCTTTTAACTTCTTTAACTCAGCCGAGTCCATTTTATAAGAAGGAATCAAGATAATTTATGTATATGGGAGAAGTTCAATACTGAAGTCTATTTCCCGGTAGGGAGTAATACTGGGTAGATCATCTGGGAACAATTTCAGAAACTCATTTACAACGGGGATTGACTAAAGAGTAAGGGTTTAGGAATATACATCCCTCACCTTAACAAGATGGTAAATGTAACCCTTGGAGATCATCTTTATAGCTTTAAGACATGAGATGAACTGACCCTTATGCATAGAATTTCCCCCCTTCCACTCAAGGAGAGGCTCATTCGGGAACTAAAACTTGACTACACGAGTTCTACAATAAATCAACGCATAAGACTAGTGTAGCCAATCCATAGCAAGTATAACATCTAAATCTGACATGTCAAGCTCTACAAAATCAATAAGAGTAAATCTATGTGATACGAAAACATGTCATCTTGTATAAACTATCTTAGCCACCAAAGAATCACCACCAACAGTAGAGAGAGAAAAATGTTCTAACAACACATCAGGTAGCAAATCAAATCTCATTGAGTGCTAGCTTGCCCAAAGTTGCAAAACTTGAAGATGTTGAAGGACAAAGCAAAAAGGTGATGGAATTAACCAAAGGGCGGATCGCCGAGTGGATAGGCGATCCCGACTTATTGCGCTGAATGGTCCTTCACAGCACACTTTTGCCAAATATAAATACATTTTTAAATTATTAGTTTAGTATCTAGTTTTAATTAAATAATTAGAATTATCAGTTTTGAAATTCTTGGAGCTTAGAACTGAGAGTATTGAGAAAATATTTCCCTTAGCTTTAAAGATTTGAAGATTTCCATTTTTGAGAAATTGGAAGTGGGTCTTTGACATTCTTCAACCTTGACCTTTATAAATACGAAATTAATCTTACCCAGTTGATGGAAACACAATTTGGCAACGATATATCTTTTTATTATGTCTAACTAAAACCCCAATTCTTGGGGTGTGATTATGTGATTATGGGTTGATTTAGTTGCTGGGTATTCTTAATTGATAGTTTAAATGTTGTTTAAAAGTGGTTTCATTCAGTAATTTGGGCTTAATCTAAAGGGTTGTAGTTGCAAATGCAACTCTACCTTCGTGTTTTTGGCTTGCTCGAGAGAGAGGTTTTAAAACCAAGATTACTGATTTGATGGTTTGTGGTTATTGGGTTCTCATGAGTTCATCTCGAGAGAGTGAATCCTAAATACTTTTCTACACATTCAGCTCGAGGGAGTTAATGGACTAAAGTGTACATTATTCTTAATTGCTGCTTATTGGTGTTCGAGAGAAACCAATTTCATTCGGGGTAAATTGTTCGAGAAAAAGTTTATCCCCACTAAAGTTTAGCTTATTCACTGATTTACAACTATATACTTTCAGTTGCAATCACCCATTTGTCTACCTTAGCCCATAATCCAATCACATCCCAAAAACCCGTCTCTATACTTTTTAGTTTCGTGTTATTTGTTGTTGTAGTTGATAATTACAATCAAAACCCCTTGTTATTTGACATTTGTGTCACCCCAAGCTTGAACCATGCTTTTATTCGTAAATGTTTTTACCTATTATTGACATTATCATATTCATGCTTTTCTATTGATTCTAAAATACGTACCACTCCCTGTGGGATTTGATCCTATCTCACTTAGTTGGGTTATATTACTGACTAACGATCGTAGGCACTTAGTATTGGATGAATTGTCCTGATACGTGAAATTAGTAAATAGTCATGGAAAAGGGCAAGGGCTTAAAATACCTTGGGAAGGGTGGAAGGAAAACATTTTTCCCTTGATCCACTTGGCGAAATGAAGTGCCACTGCCAAAGTGATTTAGCGATTAGCCAAATGGAGCTACCTTCGCCTAGTGGGCTGTCTTGATGGCCCTAGGTACTGGAAGTTTGGGCAGACCAGGTCGGGACTCACCAACCGGTAGGCACATGGCCAAGTCTGCCTCTCCCCATCACCAAGTTGCCTGCTCTATGGAAGGAGCTATTGGAATTTTAGGCCACCCAAGGGTCCACTCGGCGAGTCCCCGAGTGCCCTTGGTGAGCCTCAGGTGCAGCAGTCCTAAAATTATCTTAGGGTCTTTAGTTTCATTTTATAGTTTCCTAATTTGATACTACGTCATTTCACCCCTCTTCTAGAAAAGCATATAAGCATTCTATTCTCAAATTTCCCACAAATTAAGTCATTCCTCCTGGAATCGAAAAGAAAACCCAAAACTTCATCCTCTCCCAAAATATTTATCTCTCTAAAAACTTGAAGAAGTAGATTCAAGATAGGGTTCAAGAGCAAGCTTCTTCAGATCAAATTCTTTCGGGCTTTGTTGTAAAGGTATGGTAGTTTTTATCCATGGAGTCCTCTCAAAATCTCCAATTTCAAAAAGGTAGAAATCCCTAAATGTTAAGGTTTGATTCAAAAGTCAAGGGTTCCTTTCAAACATGATTCTAATGGTTGAATTATGTTATATTAAGCATGAATTGATGATTTCCTATGGTTTTTATGATGTATCCCTAAGAACCCATGAAATTTACATATTTCTCAATTTGCATCTTATGATGTGGGTGTTTGTTGATGAAAGAGGAATGTTATGAAATAATGCCTATAGTGATTGAATTACTTGAATTACGATGATATCAATGTCTAATGTTTGAATTCTAGATGTGTTGATTGAAAGTGAGCTTTGAACCTTGGAAGGGAAAAGTATGAGACTATGCATATTTTATGAAATCTATGTAAATGCTTTAAGATCACTTTGAGAGTGAAGTGTCAAGGATTATGTTGTTGTTGTGTTATTAAAAGCACATTCTCATATACACACTTATGCATGAGCATGATGTGAAAGGTTTTCTTACATAATGAAGATTCTAAGGTTGAAAGGCTTTTTCACCTAATTAAATCTAAGATTTTACATGTAGACATGAACGATGGAAAGTTTTCTCACGCATGATCTAACAGCTATCCTAATGAACTAAGTTGGATTGATTGTCAAGGACATTCTTCCATGAGCATGAGTTAAGTCAAGACTTAATAAGTGCTTCGTGGGATTAAGCACCGAGTGGATGTTGATATTAGATGGGAGCCCTCACATAGATTGAGGTCGGGTTTCTAGAACCAATCTCTTGGGATGGAAGCCCTCAAAACAGTCGAGGTCGGGTTTCTAGTAACAATCTCCATATCCCATAAACTACGTGCCCCCATAGGATACTTAGCTAGTGGATCCACCTAAGCTAAAGTTATTAGTTCTACCTTAGTCAAGTAGACCAACCCTTTTCGGTGTGGGAGTCATCGAATTCCATTTTAAGCTCACATGGTCTCATGTCGGTTAAGGCTTATTCCCACAACAAGAAAAAGAACATGAATAATTAACTATGGTTACTCAAGTAGCTTGTATATAAGTTCAAAGGTTTTAAAGATAATGATTACTATGTTGGCCATGATTTATGATTTTGATTTCTAAACTCTTATATCATGTTTAACTTGGTAAATTGCATGCTTTCAAATGAAATGCCCATTTTAGAATGTTTTCAATGCTTTTATGCATGGCTATCATACTTGGTGCAATTTTGTACTAACACCTACTTTGCCTACATTTTTCCAAGTGTAGGGTCCCGTTCTCGAGGTTATCATTCTTCTGCCTAGAGCTTGGACTTGACTGTTTTCCCAATTTTGGTGACTCCTCGTGGTTTTAGAACGACTTTTCTTATGTCTTAGTTTCTTTCTTGTACTTTCCTTTTTGTACATGTTGTATGCGCTGCGCCCTATTTCATTCAAAAATTGTAATAGATGGCTATGTTGAGAAAATGTTTCTAGACTTCCACTTTTATTTATGAAAAATAATAATTTAAACTTGAACTGTGTTTTACTCTTACAGTTCTATTGCTTATGTTATGAGGACTAAGTGGCTTGTATAGGTCCTTCAGGATTCAATACCCTATGTTACATCTCGGGGGTACCCCTGGGTCCTGACAAACTTGGTAATCAGAGCACAAAATTTAGAATAATTCTAGGATTATATCTCATAAGCCAAGTCTACTAGAGTAGTGTTCATGATTGTGAAGCACGCCACATTTATGAATGAGAAGCTAGAAGATGTTTAGGAAATTTCACTTCTTTGATTACTCTTAAGTCGTGCGATAGAGTTTAACTCTATAAGGTCTTTCTCGTAATCTTTATCCTTTGGCCTACATGATATGACTACTCAAAGGGCTTTCGCTAGAAGGAATGAGGAAGATAATGTTAATCAAGGAGCTCATCCTCAAGCTCATAAAGCTCTGGTTGATCCTTTGGTCGAGAATGTAACAAATGTGGAGTTTAGGCCTGCTTTTCAAGTATTGGCTCAGGCCGTAACGGCTCAAGCCAATAGAGAGGTTGTAGCTCCCGTGGACGCTAATGTGAATTCGGCAACTTCAAGAGTGAGGGACTTTGCAATGATGAACGCTCCGGAATTTTATGGCTCCAAAGTTGAGGAAGATCCTGAAGAAGTTAACGATAAGGTCTATGAGGTACTTGCTAATATTGGGGTGACTCTGGTAAAGAAGGCGGAGTTAGCCACTTACCAATTGAAGGGTGTTGGTCAAGTGTTTTATAATAAATGGAAGGAGGGGAGGTCAGTAGGAGTGGGTCCCGTAGTGTGGGAAGTATTTAAATCCGCATTTCTTGATAGGTTCTTTCCCCTTGGTTGATGGAAGCTAAGATGCAAGAGTTCATTAACCTTCATCAAGGAGATATGAGTGTGAGGGAGTATTCTATAAAGTTCACCCAAATATCCAAGTACGCTCTAACTATGGTGGCGGATTCAAGGGCTAAGATGAATAAATTTGTGATGGGAGTTTCCTACATGGTAGTCAAATAATGTCGTACGACTTTGCTTGTCCAAGATATGGATATATCACGTCTTATGGTGCATTCCCAACAAATGGAGGAAGAGAAATTTAAGGAAAGGAATAGGGATGTAAAGAGGTAAAGAGGGCTAGGACTAGTAATAGGAACTTCTCCAATACAAGGTGTGATGGACAAGGTCGACCTAGGCATAAACAAAGGTTTTCCAACAAAGGTTCCTCTAACGCTCTTCCAAGGGTCAACAATGATAGGGTGTCCAACCCTAAACCTCAAGGAGGTAATCGTAGTGGATCTTTTGTGGCTAGGTCTACTTGTGTGACGTTTGGGAAGAATCATGATGGTAAGTGCCTAGCCGGCATAGATTGTTGCTTTGGTGGTGGAAAGAATAGGCATAAAATGAGGGATTGCCCGATGGTTATTGCTAAGGGAAGAGAGCAAACGCAAGCTCCTCCTAGTGGTTCAAAATCCAATGCTCCCAAGCAACTATGAATGCACACAAAATGACTCAACTTACTCATACAAGGATCAATTGTGCACTCAAAGATTCATGTTGTGACTCACCATTATCAAAGATTCTCCAGTTCACAATAAGCTTCAAATGCAAATTCAAGCTCAACAAAGGTACTCAAATGGCCTCAGACAGAGAATGATTCCATATTCACACACAATGGTTAAACAATTTAAAGCTCTGAAATCAAATGCAACACTCACACTCAGAAAGATGAACATAATGCATGATTTCACCCATAGGTTGGCCCTTATTTTCCAACCAACAATTGTTTCAGCTCACTCAAGATTAGAAAGGTTTTTTCAACGGTTGTAACGGGGTTTAGTTTAAAGGTATGTTCATTTCGGCTCAATGGTTGTAACCCTCATGAAAAGTGGTGTGAACAACAGTTTCTTTCCTTTTCATCATCATTTTCATTCGTGCACACATATTATCCCATTATTCACTTTCCATGGACTGTTGGAAACTCCATTTTCTTTGCACTTTCACAACTTTATTCCACAACTTTTCCATTCTTTTTCTTTTTCATTCTTTTCTTCTTTTTCTCTCTTTTTTTTTACATAGAGGGGTTCCATTTTTCTCAAAAACATGGGTCAAAGGGGACTTTCTGGCACTTCTTGGTTTACCTTCTCTTTTCACCACACACCCAACTTAGGCTTTTGGCCTAAGTTATCTATTCACACAAACCACAAATCATGAGGATTATGGGTAATGGATAAAGAAAGGTCACAATTTCATCAAGTTTCTTCCAAGAAAAGGTTAAGGCTCAAAGGGTGTTCAATTGAAGTTTACACACTCACAAGGTAGGCCACAAAAAGATGTATAATGTCAAATTTTTATACACTCTTCAAAGTTTCCTAAGATCATCTCAAGAGCTTGCATCACTTAGTCAACCGGACCAACGGGGGAAATTATGGGTGTCATCACACATGGTTGATGGTAAACTCATCACACAAGGCATTGACACCAATGTCAAACAAGACTCCACACTTTTGCTAGTGTGCAATGTTCATCACAAGAGACTCAATTTGATACTTAGCTAATCATAACGAGATGCAAAAAGTTCACATATTGTCTATGCAACTTCATTTGGCCTCACTGTAGCCGCACATTCATTTTTGTTTGATAAAGAGCACTATTCAAGTCATCAGTATTGATGAAGACCGATACTCAAATTTGAAAGAGAACAGCCACATTCAAACACCAACAAAAGGAAGTACACAAATTTTTGGAAGGGTCCAAATATCATTTCCAATTAAAAACAAGGAGCCACAAGCTCAATCATCCACAAAATGTAGTATTAAAACAAAATTATAGCTCAAAAGCCCAATAAATAAACAAAACCATAAGTCACAAAAGGTCACAAAAGGTGGGCCTCACTCCACCACAAATAAAAAACATGTGTCTTCAAATGCAAGCAAAATAATGTTCAAGAGTCAAAAAAAGAAAGACAGAGAGGGATGTAAAGAGGGATCCTGTGTAAACAGTCTCTCCATCTGTGGGGGTATCACTGCCCGGTCTAGTGCTCGGGACTTGGGCATCAGTGCCCGGAATCACCTCAGAAGGACCAGCTCCACTGGACCCACCCATAGATGTCTCTGTCAGCGATGTCTAGATCACCGAGTGCACAATCGTCTCCTCAGAATTTGGTAATTCTCCATATACTCTCTCATCCCTTATCTCTATCATCTCTTCGTTGGTCTCTGCCATTAATTCATCAACTGTTGTACCATCCCTATGTACATCTCCGGTGGTAGCCGGAGGATCTATGAAGTCTCAAGAGTGTCTACATCATCAGCAGCCTCCACTAATGAAGTGAAGGTAGTAGATTGTAGATAGTCTACGTCCTTCCTCAAATTTGCTACTTCGGCTTTCAAAGTCATCACTTCAGAGGTCTCCTCCTGCCTGCTCTCACAAGCCTTAACTCTCGTGGTGTGAGTGTCAATGGAAGTCTGAAGGGGGGTCAGTGCAGCAATGAAGGCACTCTCGATCATCCATGGGATGGATCTCTCAAGTTGGGTAGCCCTCACGTCAGCTGAATGGGCCAGGTGTCCCATCTCAGGATCATCGCCTGAGTAATCTTGGTGGGTTGGGATGAGGTAGAGGCACCCGGGGACTGTGAAGAAGAATAAGGGGTATATGTACCTGAAGCCTCGGAGGGCGGAGTAGCAAAATATTCCTCTGCAGGTATCAAATCAATATCCACATCCGGTGATGTGTCCATCGGAGCTGCCCTCGTCTAATCGGCCTCCTCTCGAGTGTACTCGGCCTCAATGCGTTGGATGTCACTGGAGGAAGTCGGGGTAACCTAAATATCTCCTGTATCGTCCCAGGGCACTCCAGAACGCCGTCACAATTTCGTGATCAAGACTGGGAAAGGAAGTGAGGTCTGCCTCTTCTTGGCCATCATGGACATCTCTTGCTCAATAATAAGCCCTATGTCAATGCTCTTCCTAGAAATAATCATCCCAAGGCAGGACACCTTAGGATGACGGAGAACGAACTCATTCGAGGAAGGCATCATAGAGCTGTTGATTAATCCAAACCAATAACGTGCGCTACACTCAAGTCCCTTTTCTCAATCGGAACTCCTGCCTCTATCCACCTCAGGGTGGTGTCTGAGACAATAGGCGCCAGCCAGCCCTTGAGCTCATCCAATAAAGCTATAGCGGTAGTCAAGTTGGGTTAATCGAAGTTATACCCCCTTTCAAGTACGGTTTTGATGTACTCGCTATTGTATCCAAATTCCTTACCTCAGACCATGACTGACATAAGCGGTCTTAACTCGCTGTCCTTCTTCTTGCTCTTTGGATCCAAGTCACCATACACTGTATAGAACTCCTGGTCCATGAAGAAATATAGGGGCCTGGTGAACAGTTCAAACCGGTAGATGTGGAGGGTGTCCCTCACATTAGAGTACTTGCCTCAAGGACCTCTGTAGACAATAGCTCTTCCCCTAGAATAGTTCGCAACCTATCACCTTTTAACCTATTGAGAAGCCTGGGAGGAGGGACAACTGGTGGCACAGGAGGTACTGGAGCTAGTACTGAATCTATTGGGTTGAAGCCGAGGGGACTCTAGTTGAGTTAGGGTGAGATCTAACCCGAATCTCAGCCCACTTGGACTGTAAAGACTGGTCATCCTCAGGCTCAGATAACGCAGCACGGGAGTCAACATCCACTCTTTCAAATGTGGGCCTTTTGACTCTACTCTGACCTCTAGTGGGAGGCTTTTGCCATCCTCTTTTGGGTGGATTTGATCCCCCTTCATTGATTGTCATACCCTGTGCTCTTTTACGGGGTGGCATGTCAATGTTTGTCCTTACCATCTTTGCAAGACATCAGGAAAAAGTCAAAAACAATTCAAACAAAAACACAAAAAAATAATTGCAGATAGACTCGTCGAATCGGTCAATGAGTCGCTGAATCTCTTTGGTGAGCTAGATCGGGCTCGCCGAAAGGATTGGCTAAAAAATCTCAGAAAATTTTTTGGTACGTCAGCAATTAAAGGGCCTTTCGGTGAATCGCCGACAGATTTTGATAAGCAAGGATTAGCCTGCCAAAATTTACAGTGCAATTAAGGTTCAGGGGTGCAGACAATGGGCGATCAGAAAGGACTTTCGGCGAGTCGTCGAGTGCTTTCGAAGACCTTAGGCTTCTCGCCGACAGTAACAAAACCAAACTACTCATTTATCAAGAGATTAAAGGCGAGATGGGGAACTTCGGCGAACCGCCGAACTCGACTCAGCTCGCCAAACGATCTAACTTGCCTACTTTCAACCGAACTTCTCAAATTCAACCCCGCAACCCCGAAAACAAAATCAAAACACGCACTTATCAAATTAAGGTCATACCCAATACACCCATTCCCCCGGGATACTTAGACTTCTTCCGGGTTGGCCAAATTTGACCATTTGATTACTTTTGCCCTTAAAAATGACGTCAACCGCTCCATCATTGGGCAAAATACGTCATTTGGCACAAATACATGCTACTTAGACTTCACCCTACTAGACCCAACAACATGCAAGAACAACCCCACAAATTTTAACCAATTTTAAGGCACAAATTCACGGGAATTCAACAGTACAAACATTACATGCAAGATTATCACATTAACATAGGCACATACAAAAACAATTAAGATCAGAGAGGCCAAGCACACATCACTAAGATAAGATCATTGCAAATGAGTAAAAAATCGCTAAAGATAAACTCGGGGTTCGGAAAACAAACCTTAGATGCCGATTAAAATAATTTCAAATGCTAGGGGGCAAAGTAATCAACTCTGAACACAAATCCGACGACTAAAATACTCTAAAATGCAAAGAGTATAGATCCAAAGACTAAAATACTCTAAAATGTAGTTCGATATGCTTGATTTATTGCACGATTCTGGAAGAACTCAAAATTCATCCCGATATCATATTATGAAGAGGCTGGGATGCTTGGGAATAAGATTTAAAAGCGAATGTTGGAGTACAACCGAGTTTTCAACATTGAGCCCGCCTAAATATCGTTAAACCTTAGGAATTAAGTTGTTTGTAATTCGACTCAATCGATTGAAAAGGAAATCTATTATGCAAGATAATCTTCGGTTCAGGAAGAGTGACAAAATAAGTCGAGAATCAAAAGGAGGCTTGCAACCTCTTAGTCATGAATGTGGTGAAATTCACACCCATAATTAAGAATTTACACTAACATAATTTCCAAAGCTCTTGTTGCATTGCCACTCGGATTAGAAAGTTGATCCCGGTGAAAACCACAATTTTCCGGATGCAAAACTGAAATCTATAAAACCAAAGAAAAACCCAAATACCTTCTAATAGGGTGTGGTTTGATTGTGGTGGAAGACGTTCCTCAGCTCGCGTCCTAAGAGTTTGATACTCTTTTTCGGACTATGTCCCTGTTCGCTGCTAAGAAAAACTTACACGTTGTGCTGCATCCTTGTTGATGTCGGCCGCACCTATGGTTTGATTTGAGAATTCATCCTCTTGGATGCTCTAGACAAAGACTGAAATAAACTTGTTAGTAGAAACTTTAAATGAAAAAAGTGGAAATATCTCTTACGATACTTTTCACTTATCTTCTCGCATGTTTCTGTGGCTACGTCATTATCTTGGTGTTCTAAAATTAATTTTGCTTTAAAATATGTCATATAAGTAGGTTAAGTATATGTTTGCACACTCAAAATAAATAATTAGTAGATATAGCACCGATTTAGCTAGCGGCTTGAGTCAAAAAATAATAAAAGATCATTTATATAATAAATGAATGTGTCTTCATTAATAGGAATAAACATCATTTTAAACTAGATGAGAAAATAAAGAGGTATTGAGAGTAAAACATAATGGATACCACTTTCGAACACCCTGTGTCCATTACAAGTCATTATTTGCTGAGTATTTAGAGATGTCATTGTTTGTTTTGTGCATGGCGAACTCCAATGACCTCAGCAACGAGTCATATGGCTTAATAAAGATCCAACTGAAACAAGTTGGATTGCTCGATAATAGTCAAACTGTAATGAGGTGGATGCTCGATAATATTCAAACTGTAACGAGGTGGATGATCGATAATAATCCAACTGTAACGAGGTGGATGCTCAATATTATTACAATTGTAACGAGGTGGATGGTTCGATAATATTCCAACTGTAACGAGGTGGATGGCTCGATGATATTCCAACTATAACAAGGTGGATCGCTAGATAATATTCCAATTGTAACGAGGTGGATGCTCAATAATATTCCAACTGTAACGAAGTGGGTGCTCGATAATATTCGAAATGTAATGAGGTGGATGCTCGATAATATTCCAACTGTAACGAGGTGGATGCTCGATATTATTCCAACTGTAATGAGGTGGATGGCTCGATAATATTCCAACTGTAATAAGGTGCATGGCTCGATAATATTCCAACTATAACGAGGTAGATACTCGATAATATTCCAACTGTAATGAGGTGGAGGCTCGATAATATTCCAACTGTAACGAGTTAGAGGGTCGATATTATTCCAAGTATAACGAGGTGGATGCCTGATAATAGTCCAACTGTAACAAGGTGGATGCTCTATAATATTCCAATTGTAATGATGTGGATAATATTCCAACAATAATAAGGCTGAGGCTCGATAATATTCCAACTGTAACGAGGTGGGTGTTCGATAATAGTCCAACTGTAAGGAGGTGGATGCTCTATAATAGTCCAACCGTAATGAGGTGGATGCTCGCTAATAGTCCAATAGTAATGAGGTGGATGGCTCGATAATATTCCAATATTGTTCAAAATAGAACCTGCAATGGACAAACGAATATACGATCCACTTATGGGGTGGATCGCCCAACAAAACTATATATTACAATCTTTGATCAGCCAATCAAAACACATAATTCATTTATGGGGTGGATACCCAACAAATTTTGAAATCTTGACCCTCATATTTTCATGAAACACGTATGCCTAAATTGCTACGCGACAATCATATATTAAAAAACTATATCGATGTATATGCACATCACAACTATGATTCTCTCTTTAAAAGACAAAATGATCGAGGTGAGTGACTTAATTCTCTTACATGAAGATTAAAGTCAATCCCGTCTTTCTTGACAAACTCAACAAAATTTAAGTTTGTTGATGACATCTTCAAGCGTTATCGAAAACTTGTAACGTTTCGATAACTTTGACTGTCATGAGGATATTCCGATCTCCAACATCACTTATACTGTGATGGACTTGGTGATTTTCCTTTGCAACACTTCTAAGATAATGTCACTTTTCATCATATTCAGATTTGATGTCGATTTCACAGATGATCCTGACTTTACCAATATTATCACATGCAAAGCTTGACACCAAACATTAGTATCAATGATGAAGTGAAGAACAAACTTAAATATAAAGCGCTAGATTAAGTTATTTGGCTTATCAAGATCAGACTGTGGTGAGCCTAATTGTGACTTTGATCATGACTTGTTACTAACGATCCTCCAACTCGTTGTTTCTTAAAACTTTGAAAGAATCTATTAGCGTTTGTCTTTATTATTCCTGCAAAATAAAAGGAAATTGTTTATAAATCACTGGAGGTAACATAATGAAATGAAGATAAAATGAGATGGAAAGTTTTCTAAGTTATGTTGATGAGGCCACGATAGGTGTAAATGCCGCCTTTTGTCACGCTTGATAGCTTTACGTTGTCATTTTTGTGACTTCGATGTTCTTGCATCCAAAGAAAAATTCTTAGTTTGAAAGACTGATTTGTGTTGGTCTGTTCTTCATGCTCCTTCATACAGTTGACTTCCACACTCGTCTGTTCTCCGAAATGTAGTCTTGGTGGAATTTTTGAGGACCTCCCTCAAAAATTCTATCTCAGTCTAAAATATAGAAGAACTCTTGTAACTTTCTTTATTAACCTTGAGGTTGCTCATTCTGGAATTTTGAGGTCCCTCCTTAAAATTATGTCCCAGTTTGCCTCAATAGTAATAAGTATAGTCTTTTAACAAATGACATATTTGTGGAATTTTTTAGATCATCTCAAAAATTTTGTCCCAGCTGCATACTTGATTTTCTAGAAAATTTCATCTTAATTTTTTGAGATCCACTCAAAACTAACCCAGTTGCATTTTGATCTTCAGTCTTTCCTTGTTGAAGAAGTCCATCTTCTAATGAAGTTTTGAGATCCCCTCAAATATTATGTCCCAGTTTCCATTATAAAGAGAAATGGAAATCTTACGGGGAATATGACCGAGCCTTTGTGGCACCTACGTATCCCGTTGAGGCAGGAATCAGGTCAAACGTAGCTCCCCCTCAAAGATTAACAAAAGTAAGAAATTTTGTTAAGGAAACGACCGAGGACGACATAAGCTGCCTACATATCTCATTCTTGAGAATTCAGGTCAGACGTAGTTCATTACAAGGAATAAGCAGAAAAAAGGAAAGAAAAAGATTAAACGCGCATGTACAAAGGAAAGAGACAATAACTTCATGTGCATAATTCTTACCAATGTCGAGCATACTTCACATGACCTTGTTCAAAGACGTCTTGTGCCTACTCTTAAACATCCAATATGCTATAGTTTGAGGAGGCTTAATCAATATTGATTAATCTGTTGTTGATCATGGTTTGAATTTTGTGCTTGTGGGTTGAACAATTCTTTGTGTCGTGTCCAATAGCTCCTGAATGATAAGTGCATCTGTGGTCAGCCCTGTAAAATTTTCCCAAAGAATTGGATGGTCTGCCTTCTATAAGATGGAGCATACCAATTTCTCTCAACATTTCATAAAGTTGAGTTTGAGATTCCCTTAATGGGGTAAATACCATAGGAGACTTCCTAAAATTTGGACGAGGAAATTTTTTATGAATGACATTGTGGTTTCAATATTTCCTTTGTGGAGCAGACTGCATATGGGTAGTTATGACAACGGATACCTATTCTACTTTTCCCTTTGACCTATCTATATCGCTAATTTATGTAGGTTTGTCATTAGCTCGCAATGCTGTAAGGTTTTTGACTTTTGTAGTCTTGAAACCATCTTCCAAAGCTTCTCCCACCTTAACGATCTCAACAATTTTTTGTCCCATCATGCACAACATTCTTTCATAGTACTCAGGATTTTAAGTTCGAACAACATTTCAGTGATCTCACGTTCATACATGAGAGGTTGAACTCTTATAGCCTCTTTTCTCCAACGAAAAGTGTACTCTCGATAGTTTTCTGTGCACTTCTGTTTGATCTTCTCCAAATAGTAGCGATCAGGGGTAACTTCTACGTTATGTCCAAATCTTTCAGTGAAATCCTTTGCGAGTGCATTTCAACTCGTCCATTGGTTTAATTCTTGTGATGTAAGCCACTCCAGAGCTTCTATATTTAGACTTTGACTAAAGAGACAGCATCAACAATGCTTCATTTTTGCCAACTCCCACGAGTTGATCACAATAAACATTCAGATGTGTTAGAGGATTTCCAGTCCCATTAAAAGTGACGAACTTTGGAACTTTGAACCCTTCCAGAAGGTCCAAATTCGGATGAATGCATAAATTTTCGTAGTTCAGCCCCACAACTTTTGAAGAGTAATAAAGTTCTTTTATCACTTTCACAATCTCTTCCTTCATGATCTGCTTAGTCTTTTCCTCTTTGGCCCTCCACTCCTTCTCCTTCTCTTTGTAGTGGTCAAGTTCAGAATCGATAGCATAGTAAAGGTGTGGTTCGGTTTGAACTGGGATATCAAAAGTAACTTTTGGAGGTAAGGGTTGAGCATTTGGTGGATATTCAGTGCCTTGAGCAGGGGTCTGGTACATGAAAGGGGGTGTTTGAAGACTGTTGACATTTAAGCTTTGAAATGGAGGGAATATTTGAGAGTTATTTGCGTTTCAGTTTTGAAGGGGAGGGAAAGCTTGAGGGTTAGGATTCAGGCTTTGAAGAGGAGGCAGTGCTTGGTTTGAAGTGTTGGTCTGATGAAGATTTGGGGTAGTTAAGTTGATAGTTGAGGGATTTTGAGCAGGGTTGGAGGGTGGGTTATTCTTGACATGTTCTGAGTTTGAATTTAGAGGAGGAAAATGGAGTGGAAGCCTTCCATCGCCTAGAGTGTTGACATCGACAGTCGGAATTGACAAATCTTGTTTTTTCTGGAGCTCAACTCTCAATTCAGCAACCTGTTGCATCAGATGTGCAATTAACACATTTTGTTCAACAGCGGGGGCTGAATTATAGGAACTTCAGTCAGGCCAATATTCTCACTATTCTGGGTCATTTTTCTATTTCCTTTCAAGAAATTTTAATTGGGGAAGGAATCTTTGAGAACTTTGAATGTTCAACCAATTTCTCAACACAAATCAGTTTTGAGTAACTGACAAAGAAAAATAACTCAAAAGACAAATATGTTAGTCTATGTAAATGATAAATAATACAAAATATCACACACATGGCTACAAACACATAAGAGTTGCTTTATTTGAAGATAAACTAGCCCTCAGATATAGATAAATGACTAAATAGACAGGAATTTGACTATTTGATTTTGAGCTTGAAGAATCCGAAAAGTCGACTTGAGTCGAGATAAAGTCGATTCTATCTTTCATATTTTTTATTTTTCGATTGACATTTAACTCTAATTTCTTTGCAATAGTTGAAAAAGATAGAATTTCTCAAAAATGGGGACCGAGCCTTGTAAGGTTGCCTACGTATCTCACGGACGAGAATTCAGGTCCTGTGTAGTTCGACCCTTGAATCTATTTTCGGTTTGAGATAAAGGGTTAACCTTTTTTCTGAAATGATACAGTAAGATTTGAAAAATGAAATTCGAATTTTGTTGGGAAACTTGAGACTCAAAGAGTATTTGGACGCACTTTTGATAGTGATATGATATTTTTGCTTATGGATTTCTAGGAAATGTCCAAAAAGAGTAGGCTATAACATCTCCAAATAAAGCAACATAATCACACAAGCAGTTATAACACATAACCAAATATTGTGCATTCTAAACAAATATGTGACCCTTTGGTGCCAAGGGTAGGCCTAACAATTTGAAAGATGTATACGTCATTTGAAACATTCTATTACCCCCCTAAAACCCAAATTTATACAAGTTTTATGAATAAATTGAATGGGGATACATAATAGGGAAAAGGGGATACAAATAATCACTCCCACACAGGGGTACCAACCTAAGCTATGCTTCCATGGAAGGTCTTTCTTCTTTCTTTATTTCTTGTTTTCTTCGGATGTCCATCCCTTCTGAGTAGTATATTGTAAAAATCCTCCTATCACTGGAAAAATCTATTGAATCTACTCTCAATACCAAGGGACAATGAATTTTTCAAATAGCGTATACTTCATTAAAATATAATACATAAGTATGAACGTCCGTTTAGGCATTAGGCCATTTTGGACTCAAAGTGTTCTTTTTAATGGGCCCAACACGCCTTGGGTGTTGGGTCATCTTAGGCCAATGCGCTAATTTTTGGGATTGGTATTCGCTCTACCTTAGTTTGACTAAGAGTGACCTTTATTTATAATGGATTAGAGACCCAAGTGGATTACTTGGGCTGGGACAGCTAACGACTGTTGACTATCCAGTAGCCAACTACATTCTTCAGGGTACCCCGAGAACAATTTGGTTAATGAACAACTCCGGCCCGCATAATCGTCCTTTAAGTAAAAAATAAAAGAAGTGTCGTTTGACGAAATATATGTCATCCCATGAATGCAATAGTTTAATATTGCGGAAATTTAACCAAATAAGCAAATAAACAAACAAACATTATCCAAGAAAATTAATTTTAAGGTTAGAACCCAATTCAAGTCTCCACCAGAGTCAACATTCTGTTTTATTTAAAACGTGAGAATACGGCGGTTTTTTAGAGTCGCCACTTAATTTTTAAAGTGAAAATTAAGAAAACTAATTTTATAAAAGATTAGAATAGTAAATCAAATGAAAATATTAAGGGGATTATGGGTTCATATTAGCATTTCAGGAAAGGTTTGAAAGCACCCGAAATGTCCGCTAACATGCAATTATCTGGCAAATAAAATATTTGGCTAAACTTTTTTAAGAAAATACACATAGTTGAATAAATAGAGGACATAAAAAATTAAGACTTAAAATCATTTTTTAGGGGAGAGAAAAATATTTAAAATATTATTCAGTAAAATTTTAAAGTAATTTAAGTAGAAAAATAAGCATGATTATTTAGTCTTCAGAAAATCTCAAAGTGACTATCTTTTGGGGAAATCTAATTAGGAACCTTAAAATTGACTAGCAAATAAATAATTAAGCAAATACGAAATATATAAAATAAAGAGAGAGAGAGTTTGGGGAGCCAAGTCTTGTTTTTTGTTCGCCTGGGCCAGTAATTGAGCCTAATTTCAGCTTTGGCGCCTTTGACCCATTTGTACCTGTCCTAGACTAAGACCATCTCCAACCAACCTCTATTTTACTCTCCATTCTCTATATTTGGAGATTAAAATAGAGAATGGACACTTCAACCCACCTCTAAATCACCCTCTATTCTTCAAATTTAGAGAGTTGAATAGTAGTTCTCCAAATTTGGAGAACTACTATTCACACTCTCTATTTCACTTTTTCATTATTTATTATTATTTCTATTACTTTCTAATTAACATATTATTTTACATATAATTCCACTAATTAAATATGTAATATTCATAATTCTTTTTTAAATGTGATATAATATTTTTTTAATATTATTTAATATATACTATTTTAATTTCAAATTAATAGTATTTTATTTTAATTTCTAATTTTCGTGAATAATAAAATTTTATTTTATTATTAATTTTCATTATAAAGAGTATGCAAAATTAAAATGGAAAGATGAAAAAATTTAATTTAAAAATACAATACACGATATGATAATTTAAATACATGATAACAATACAATACATAACATAATAATTTAAATACAAGATAAAATAAAATACATAACATAATAATTAATTGATCACAACAATAATTTAGAAATCCGGTAGGTCGTTTCCAGATTTAGCACTATTCGAAAAAAAAATTAAGATATGATTCCGAGAATTGTTGCGATTGTGGTTGTGATTGCAGTTGTGATTGTCGATTTCTTTTTTCAAGTATTCGTTGTTGAGCAGGTAATCACGAACATTTGGATCACTAATAGTTTCTAAATTTTTCATTAAAATTTTAGTTTTGTCTCTAAATTCCTTGGCTTTGATATATCTATCTAGCCTTTCGCCGTCCTGTTGTTTGGATGTTGCAGATTCTGATAATATCTTCCCAAGTCGATTATTTTCAGTTTTGAAAAGTTTCATAGCTGACGAAAGACTTTCATCTTTTGATCTCTTTAATTTTGATTTCTTCACCCCAATAAGCCGTTCAGATGAAGTGTAATGACCTGAAAAATTCTCATTTAAATTAAGTGAAAAAGATGATAAGCTAGGAGATGATACTATAGGTGATGTAGGACTAGGAGCCTCACACTCGATTGCAAAGTAGAGTCTTGTCCTTGAACTTTTTGCAATCACATTTTGTAATTATTGCAGGATCGTCACGTTTTTGGAGAAATGAAGTGCTACATGATATAATGACTACATGTATTATACTGCACAACATGATAATTGAGGATGAATGTGATCTCAATGCACCAATTGAAGATGTCGTAGAGGCTCCAACTCCTACTATAGAAATGGTGGTAGATTAAAATCTCCGGTTTGAACAATTTTTAGCTATAAATAATAAAATTAAGGACAAAAATGCTCATTTTAAACTCCATAATGTATTAATAGAGCATTTATGGAAGCAACGTAATAATTTTGAAAATTGAGTGTTTATGTAAATGTATATCACTTTTATTTGAATTTGTCCCCTAATTTATATATTATATTATATTTTCTTGCAATTTATGTTATTTAAAAATTTAGAATAAAATATAATTTCATATCACATTAAAAATTATATAAAGTAATTATTTGGGAAAAAGGAAATAAAGGAATTATATTATGAAATAAGAAAATAAGAATGAAATAGAAATAATAATATAATATTGAGGAGAGAGAAAAAAATTCCTTTTTAGAGAGTAAAATAGAGAATTGGGTTGGAGTTGGTTGTCTGAAAAAAATAGAGAACTCTATAATTGGAGAGTAAAATAGAGGATTGGGTTGGAGATACCCTAACAATAAGGCTGCCAAAACTGCTGGGCCTTTGGCCCAATTTCTCTGTCATGAAACTATTAAAATCTACACAAATGTATGGGTCTTTGTCCCAATTTCATCAAAAGAACAAGCTGCTGGAGTTTGGGGTTTTTGGCCTCATTTTCGTGACCGTATACAGTGTATTTAATTGCTATATCACACTGTAGACAATTGTATATATTAGCTTCGAGACCTGCAAATTTAATTTTCCAGCCCTGTGTTTCCGCTTCCAGTTATCGAAATAAAATGGAGGCTGACTTGATGAAGGAAAAATTTATCCTCTATGGCTCATCTTGAGGATGCAAGAGAGTAGGAGACAAGAATCCATAATAGACTCATGTCATGTTCATGCCAAACAAAGAAAATAATATATTAGACACCCCAAAAAGGCATGAATAGGAGCACTTGGAAAATCACCGACAAGGTCAGTGAAGCCCGACTTACTTCGCCAAGTGACTTTGATGCAGAAATTATGGGAACCTATAAATACTATTTATTTTTTTAAAAGGTTCCCACATTGTCCAGTTCTGGTTTTTTGATCTTGAACATTCTAAAATATTGTTTTTACACTTTTGAGTAAAGATTTAGGGTTTCTTAGATTTTTAGCTTCAATTTTGAGCATTTGGATACTTTTGGATCGTTACCTAACTTGATGGAAAACTTCATTTATAACGATATCTTGTTCTTTACTATGTTTGACTAAAACCCCTATTCATGGGGGAGTGATTATGTAGTTGAATGTTTCAATTAGCTTATGGGTGTTGATATTTAATGATTTTATTGTTTATTCGAAGTGGGTTCAATTAATAGTTTGTGTTTTAATTTAGGAATTGTAGCTGCAAATGCAATTAGTTTAGTACTCTAAGCTTGCTTGAGAAAGAAGTATTAGAGTTGAAATTATTACTTGATGATTGTAGTGATTGTGTAGTTACAGATTTAGCTTGTGAAAGTGGGTCTAATTGCAATCTTGCAAATATAGGTTGAAAAAGTGCATTGATTAAGGTATTGGGTTGTTAATCTGTATTGTGCTTGTCGAGGTTCGAAAGAATTCCTATAACACCACAGTCTAAGAAAGAGCTAGTTTTAGAAAGAACTAAATTCGAAATAGATAAATTGAAAGTTTTTCAAGTTAGTCTTCAATTGTGAGTTCTTGGTCCACTTCAAATGACCATAACTTGCAGTATAGGAAGAGTTATGTGGCCTATAAGATATCAAATGAAAGATCTTAGAATCCATCTTCCAACGCCACTGATTTTGCTAAATTCCAAGCTCGGATGAGGGAGATATGTTTGTTTGAGTTCAGCAAGTTCTATAAAGAAAATTCACCTGAATTAACGAGGGGTATTTTGGTCTTTTCCTTACCCCACTAGCCTAACTCATTTCTAGTAATATTTTAGGGGTCTAAACTGACTTAGATCAGTTTTAACAATTCTAAAATATGCTTAGGGTTTTAGAGCGAAGTTCACGAAGAGAAAAAAGGAGAAAA
Source organism: Solanum gracilifrons (assembly GCA_029582605.1). NCBI lineage: Eukaryota > Viridiplantae > Streptophyta > Magnoliopsida > Solanales > Solanaceae > Solanum > Solanum gracilifrons. The sequence goes on from JAJOOH010005092.1 coordinate 33,428, forward strand.
GATGTGCTAGGAGGACTGGTGCCCTGCGCCTGCAGTGCTCCACAAATCAACTCAGTAATTGGAGGGTTGGCACGGCGCGCCAGGAGCGTCAGCCCATTTCCTCTTCTTTTCTTTGTTTCGTACTTCTTCCTTTGAGTCGAGATTTCATTCTTTTCTTAATCCTAGCGATCTAAACTATATTTAATCATCACGAGATCCTTTATATCATGAATCAAAACTCTTGAATTCATAATTCCAATTCCAGAAAAGATTAAGAGTCAAGTTTGAGAAATCCTTTCGAGTCTTTTTGAGAGGTCATTTACAAGCTTTTAAAACTTGTTTTATGACTTGAGTACTTGAATATGAGGATGATGAGAGTTGAGTTTATTTTTCAAAATGAATATATGGAAAATAAGTAATCCCAAGATCTAATGTCTTTATATTTAAAATGAGAGAAAACTTTGATTTCCAAATGAGTTCATGCGAAGTTTTTGAGCACTTTCTATTTTAAGAAAACCCTTTTGTGTAATATTCTCAAAGTTTGAGGATGAGGAAATGTTTTTAAAGATATCAGCATGAGTTATATTTTTGGGAGTAGTATTGAGCACCGATATAGGGACGAGTTCATACAAGTCAAAGTCCTCATAAACCATGTATGCCAACGTGGGTAGAAAAGGGTCATACTTTTTAGATGATTCCTTATTTATTTTAAGAATAGCCTAGTGGATCTACTAAGTTGAGGATGTCTTATACTCTGACAAGGTATAGGACACTTCTGGCAGCGTGGGTGAGACGTTGTATCATCCCATATTTTCTTTCTCATATTGATAACACAAAGTTTGACTCTTGTGCACTAGTTACTTAAACAACAATTTGTTACTCACTTACAAAACCCCTCATTTTGTAAGTGAGTAACAAATTGTTGTTTAAGTAACTAGTGCACAAGAGTCAAACTTTGTGTTATCAATATGATAAAGAAAATAGGGTATATGTGTTCCCACAAGCTCTTAACGAAGTAATTCTAATATTTGTAATTCTTTACTAGTGTTTTACATGCAAAGTTGTAAGTTATGTATCCCTAAGTGATTGGTCCTCCAAATAGAGAATTTTACTACGCACCTTGGTCCGGCTACGAGTGTATTCTTTACTAACCCTTATATTTACCTAATATTAGTTATCATATCAATGTATGGCTTAGTTTTCACCCTCACTCTAATTGACATTAGACTATTAGATAGCATCCACTAAATCTATGTTGTTAATTCTTTTCTCATTCATTACCTCATTGGTCCGGCAATTAAGAATGAGACAAGTTCTAACGCATGCACTCATTAAAAAGATTTCTAAACGAATGAATTAACAACACATGCATGCACACTAGTCAAGAATTACTTAAGAGAACTACATCATAAGTATCCTCAAAGCATACTTTTGCAATGTATGAATAAGACGCTATAATCCCATTCACACTAAGTATCACTCTTAGGTCATCATAGTCATACTTACCATCCTTTGGTCTTATAATTAGCTTACTTTTCATAGACAAGGGACTCTTCACCTTTAGTCAAACATATCATGGGAGGCAACTATAGCAACAATCCAACCTAAGCATACGTCATATAAGAGAACACTTCATAAGTAACTTCAATTCATACTTGTGCAATGCATGGGTAAGACCCCATAATCCTACCCATGCTAAGTACCAATTTAGGCCATCATGCATACTCATAGGTTGGGGACTAGTCCATTTCATTAATATTTGCCATTATTCACTTAAGGTACTTTTCTACTAAGTACAAGGCAAGTCATTACACACGAATGATTTCTATTTATCAATTAAAGGCTACCAAGGAATAGCATTCTACTAGGCTAGACCAAGATACCATGAAATACATACTAGCATGCAAGTCCAAGCTACTAATACTAAAACCAAGCTAATCGTCTTGCTAACATAGCTACATTATGCTAAATCAAACTACCATGGAAAGCATACTATCATGCAAGCCCAAGCTATACAAGGAAGGGTACTAGTGTTCCAACCTAGCTACCATGCAAGCATTCGATGATGCTAGTACAAGCTACCCTTAAGAGAGTATGAGTCCTCAATCCTAAGCTAACATGAAGTGATCTTGTCCTAACCAAACCATGCTACCATGAAGGAATTCTATAATTCTTAGTTCAAGCTACCCTTAGGAGAGTATGATTCCTCAATCCTAGGCTACCATGAGACCTACTAACTCAAGATACCATGAAAGAATTTTATAATGCTAGTTCAAGATATCCTTAGGAGAGTATGATTCCTCAATCCTAGGCTACCATGAAATGGTCTTCTCTTACCAAGTCAAGCTATACATGAAGAGATCTTATGTCACAACTTCAAGGTATTCTAGTCTAACATGCTTTGATTCACTATATGTGAGTAAACCTTTCAACCTAGAATCATTCTATGTGAGAAGACTTTTAACATTTTACATACATGAATTCATATGTTTACAAGGTAGGTCATGTGGGTATAGGCCTTCCACAAGAACTCTGACTATCTTTCTCATATAGACCTTACTCTCAAAGCTCTTTTTATTCAAACTCATCATATTAGCTTTACTCTCAAAGCCCTAGTGATCAACATTCATGATTACAATAATTACTCTCAAATCTTTACTTCTTATAATCATTATACTTATCTAAATCATATGACATACTAGTCACATGCTTCATTCTTAAGCAATTCTAATCATATTTCATCATAAAGACTCAATCTCAATCATTACTAGTCATGATTCATCATCTACACCTTATTATAATTTAATTCATGTCTACATGCTTCTATTATTGAACAATTACTATACAGATCATCAATTCTACAAGATCATCTATGAATCCTAAATTTCCCTTCACAAGGCATAAATACACATTACTCAATTTCATTAATTAGACTAGGGTGAACCATGGAAAACATGTAATTTAATCATAATATCATAATTCACTACTAATTCAACCATAAACAATCAATATCCACTCAATTGGATTCATACTCAACATAACCCACAACATTGGAAGGAACCCTAACTTGAATTGGTGATTTCATCTTCACAATTGGTGGAATTCTAGGGGGCTCCATAGAAGGAAGAATCTATGGATAAATAATCTAACATACCTTGGATATAAAGCCCTACAAATCTTCCAACAATGGAAACTTGACTTGTCCTAGCTTGATCTTCCTCTTCTTCTTCATCACTTTCTAGAGAGAAAATTTCTTGGAGGGAATTGGGTTCTTCTTGGTAAATTGAAATAATGACTAGGATCAATGTATTGTAGGGGTATGTTATCTTTATATAGGTGGAATAATCTAATATAAAATGACACCACTTAACCCCTAATTAATCCTAGAATATTCCCTTAACCAAACACTTAACCGACTTAAGCCCCTCACTGCCTCAACCCACGAGACCACCCCCACGAGCCATGAGTCCACCCACGTTCTGTGTTGTTCAAGCGTGGATGAGGTTCAGCAAGTTAACTTTCGGGGGGTTGACCCTTGAGGCAATCCACGAGGCATGGACCCCCTACAGGGAGTAGGTCCCCTCATAGGTACTGTCTTGGGGCATATTCTAGAATGATTTTTTGGTGGTTCTACGGCCCTTTCCAAGGATCCTTGGTTGGTCCTTCGGGAGTCGTACCTTTATGTTTGAACCCCTAACCCTTCATTCTAAGTAAAGGAATTCAAATCTACTACTCTAACCCTCACATCAAGCTTTAGATGACCTACTAAACTACAGGGTGTTACAAAAGAGAGGACAAGCAAGATCCTCCTAGTGGTTCAAATTCCAATGCTCCCAAGAAGAAATGCTTCTATTCTCTCTAAAATCAAGGTGAACAAAAGAATTCTCCGGACGTGGTCACCGGTATGTTAAATTTTTTCCATATAGATGTGTATGCTTTGTTTGATGTGCTTCATGATGTGTTGTTAGAACCTTTTTCTGTCTATAATCATGTTTGAGATTCTGTGGTGGCTAAGAGGGTCTATAGAAGATGTCTTGTTTCCCTAGCCCATAGAGTTACTCTTGTTGATTTGGTAGAGCTTGACATGTTAGATTTCGATGTTATTCTTGGTATGGACTGGTTGCATTCTTTTTATACGTCAGTTGATTGTAGAACTTATGTGGTCAATTTCTAGTTCCCGAATGAGCCTATTCTTGAGTGGAATGGGGGAAATTATATTCCTAAGGGTCCATTTGTCTCATTTCTTAAGGCTAGAAAGATGATCTCTAAGGGTTGCATTTACCGTCCTTTTAGGGTGAGGGATGTAGATTCTGTAACCCCTACCATTGAGTCAGTCTTAGTTGTATATGAGATTCGGGAAGTTTTGACCACAGAAGGTTTGTTGAGGGATTCTCTTCCATTGCCTCTCCGATGACGGCTTTGACTAAAAAGAAGGCTAAGTTAATTTGGTCGGAAGTTTGAGAGAAAAGTTTCCAACAGTTAAAGGATAGACTTACTTCTGCTCCGGTGTTGACATTACAACAAGGTATGGATGGCTTTGTGGTATATTGTGATTCCTCTAGAGTTGGGTTGAGATGTGTGCTTATGCAAAATGGTAAGGTGATTGCCTATGCTTTAAAGCAACTTAAAGTCACAGAGAAGAATTATCCTACCCATAACCTTGAGTTAACAGCGATTGTTTTTGCCTTAAAGATTCTGAGGCATTATCTATATGGGGTTCATGTTGACATGTTTATCGATCACAAGAGTTTACAATATATGTTTAGTCAAAAGAATTTGAATCTTCACCAAAGGAAGTGACTTGAACTATTTAAATATTATGACATGAGTGTTCTTTATCACCCCGACAAGGCCAATGTGGTAGAGGATGCTCTTAGTAGGTTGTCTGTGGGTAGTCTGGCTCATATTGAAGAAGATAAGATAGAGTTAGTTCAAAATGTTCATAGGTTGGCCCGGTTAAGTGTTCAATTAGTGGACTCCACCAAGGATGGTGTCATGGTTCACAATGGGTTTGAATTATCTTTCGTGACATGTGAATCTAAGCAAGAGCTTGATCCAATTTAAGTTACCTTTAATGGAAACGGTGCTTAAGGAATTAGTTGAGTCTTTCTCCCAAAGGGGGAGATGGTATTCTTGGATAGCAAGGTTGTTGAGTGTCCCTAATGTTCATGATTTGATCCACTAGGAAATTTTCCATATGAAAGGTGTTATGAGATTGGTAAGGAAGGGAAACTTAGTCCCAATTATGTAGTCCCATATAAAATTTTGAGGCGCATTTATAGTGTTGTCTATGAGTTATAATTACCAAGTGAGCTGGCTTTGGTGCATTCGGTGTTTCATGTTTCTATGCTCAAGAAATGTGTTCGCGATCCGACATCCATTATTCCCTTGGAAGGAATAGGAGTGGATGAAAGTCTTTCATATGAGGAAGTTCCAATAGAGATTCTAGACTGGCAAGTTAATAGGTTGAGAAACAAGGAAATAGCTTCCGTGAAGGTTTAATTGAATAATCAACTAGTTGAGGGTGCTACTTGGGATGCTGATGCCGAAATGAAATCCCTCTATCCTCATATTTTTCCTTCTACTCCTAAAAATGCTTGAGGTAAGTAGTTCCTCTTGATTTTTCCTTGTTTTGGGAGTCATGTGTGTTATTTGAGTTTTTCCATGATTTCTCTATGTTATGCATATTCTTGAGAAATTTATGTTTAGTAAGAAAATGAGTTTTTTTATGATAGATGTTCCTCATGTTGTTTTTCATTAAGTAAGAGTTGTCTATATGCTTCATGAGATGAATTGCTGAGCATGCTTTAGTTATGCTTTTTGAGAGTAAATTGTATAAAGGCTCCATGAGATTGTGTTGACCATTCTTTTAGTTTGGGGAAGGTAATTCCTCCTCTGAACATGAGAAATTTTGATATCTCTTGCATAATGGGTTGTTAGATGTAGTTCCTACTTCCTTGTGATGCATCGAGTATGTTTGAGTTTGAGTTGATGTTTTGCTCCTTTGAATTGTGCATTGTTTTGATGTTGCATGCATGATGGGCTTCTAGTCTTGATTCTTCTGTAAATTGTCTAGATCGTCATTCGAGGACCAATGTTCCCAAGGGGCAGATAATGTCAAACCTCGTAGCTTAGAAGGTTAACTAAGGCTAAGTGAGAAGGCAACAAGTCAAGGGCAAGGGGCAAGGGCCAAGGGCCAAGGCTGTCCCATCTTCCCAAGCACTTCCCATAACCACGTGAGCCTTCACGGCTCGTGGTGGCCATGGTGCCACCCCTGGTAGTGAGGCATTAGTTGACCAAGGCTGCCCCAAGTTGGGCTCATCTTCACGAGCCACTTCACGGTCATTGGTGAAGACCACGGCTCGTGGGAAGGCTCGTGGTGATGCCTTTAACTTGTGGAGGTCAAACCAAGGTGGATTAGCCACTCGTCAAGGGACCACGAGCACCATGAAGGGCCATGAGACCCTTGACGGGCCGTGGTGGTGGCCGTGAGGCCTGACACTAGGCTGCCCAAGTGGGGTTATTTTGGGAAATTCTGGTTTATGTAAGGATTAAGTGAGGTCGTTTTGCCTTAACTTAGGGTAACTATATAAGTCATTTTAACTCCAAAAGTCAACCCATTCAACTCATTATTTCCTAAACTCAAATAAATCCCCATAGTTCATCCTCTCCAAAATATTCTCTCTCTAGAACTTGAAGAAGAAGAAGAAGACGAAGGAGGTTGAAGATAGTGTTCAAGAAGCAAGGTTCATCACATCAAATTCATTGGGCTTTGTTGTTAAGGTATTGTAGTCTTCATCCATGGAGCCCTTCAAAATCCCAATTTCAAAGATAGATATCCCGAAAGGTTAGGGTTTGATTCCAAAATCACGGGTTCCTTTCAAACATTATTCTAATTATTGAATTATGTTATATTAAGCATGAATTGATGATTTTCTATAGTTTTTATTATGTATCCCCAAGAACCCATGAAATTCCTATATTTTTCAATTGTGATGTTCTGATGTAGGTCTTTGTTGATGAAAGAAGAATGTTATGAAATTATGCATGTAGTGATTGGGTTACTTGAATTATGATTTGTCACGACCCGAGGTTACCCCCTAGAATTAACATAGCGTACTTGACTCCCGAAGGGGGCTCATACGAGCCCTTAGCATAATCATCACATAAAGACATAAAATAATGAGGAAAAATTAAAACTTTTTCTTTACAATCGAAGTCATTTTATAAAACAAACGGGAGTCTAGACATTGTCTCATTTGACCATCTAATACAATCTATGTCTCATTTGACCATCTAATACAATCGAATAGGGATAATTCCATTATAATAGTTTCTAAATGGAAATACTAAAAGAAACTCAAAGTAAACTACATGTCCTCGAAGCTTGAGGACTCACCAACTAAGCTTGGGGAAAAAACTAACTAATCCAAGCTTCAACCAAGTATACCACCACCAAGGACCAATTCCTACATTTATAGAAAACATAGAAATATGGGTTAGCACAAAATGTACCAAGTATGGTAGTCATCCATAAAAACATTTGAAACATGCTTAAAAGGGACATTTTGTTTGAAACCATGCTATATGCCATTTTTTAACATCATCTTTGAAATAGTTAGAGAATGTAGCTCATAAGACAAACCATACACACTTCATCATAACATAGAGGATATCATCAGTCACAAGTATAGTCTCGAACACAACATAATGCATACTCCAATCTTCACAAGACATAGTTCACATATATAATTCAATGCCAAGATCATATCATCATAATAAACCCATCACGTAAGTAACCTTTAGCTCTACTTGTGCAATGGATAGATAGGATCCTACAATCCTATCTACACTACGTATTACTTCTAGGCCACCATGATCATGCATAACATACCTTGACCTTTTTCATAGCCAACATTCATAAGCACGGAGACATTCCTTCTCATATCTTATAATAAATAAAGTCACTCATAGAAACAATCCATATTATGCATACATAATTCATATATCTTCATAGCATAAGGAAACCACACTATAACCCATTTATAAGTCTACTTGTGCAATGTACAAGTGAGGTCCTATACCCCCACTCACACTAAGTAAAGCTCATTAGGAAGTCATTAGTATAGTCCATGTTCATATTCATAATAAAGTATACATTCATAATCATCATATCATAGGAGAGACATACCATGCCCACTCTCAAAATCTACTTGTGCAATGCATGAATGAAGTCACATACCCCCATCCATACTAAGTAGAACTTCTGGAGGAACCATATTACCTAACTCATGTTCTTATCATAATTCATATTCTTATCATATAGGGATAATCATACTCATTACATATACATAAGGAGAGTCATACAATAACAACAATCCAATCAATATATATCATACCTTCATGTCTTACCATAGCATAATGAACTAACCTACAATCCCTTTCAAAGCTCACTTGTGCAATATAAAAGTGAAGTCACATACCCCCACTCCTACTAAGTAAACTTATCAAGAAATCACAAGTATAGTTCATGTCATATTCATTATCTTATTACATAGGGAGAAGTGCATTAACCGACATAGACCAAGTGAGCTACATGGAATCCGGTGTCATATAACCCCACACCGAAAAAAGGTGTCCTACATGCCTAAGGTAGAACTAGACATATATAGCTTTCAAGTGGATCAATCCATTCATATATAATAATCTTAAACATAAAATACCTTCATACATTGCCTTCAGGGCTATACTTCAAGATTCAACACATACAATTTACCCTTCAAGAGTCATAGATCATGTCTTGCAATCACCCTTAGAATTACTACTTTAAGCATGAATCAAACAAGACTAATTGACTAAATTAACACAGATACTATTCTAAGTATTCACATTGCATGAACAAACTCATCTCAATTTGATAAAGTTGGGTCATGGGGAAGCACATGGGTTCATGGGAAATTTCACAATAAAAACCCTCATTAAACATCAAATTCATCATAATATAGGATAATTAACATAAAGAAATCCTTTTCAAGAAGAACCCATGGCTAGAATCAAAACCCTAGTTTTTGAACAAATTCCCAATTTCGAAAATTAGTGTTGAAGGGCTTCATGGATAAAGAAATTCCATGAATGAAGGTTCCCATCCTTAATTGAAGCTTTGCCACGAAATTGGAGTGAAAACCTTGGAGCTTGAACCCTAATATTGAAGCTTTTGGTGTTCTTCAATGGAGGAACTTGTAGAGAGAGAAATATTGGGGAAGAGATGAACTTTTTATTTTGAAGTGGGTGTTTATGAAAGTGATTAATTTTGGGTATATTTTAATATAAAATCTCTTATATAGTTATTTAGAAATAATATAAAATATACCCACTTTCTAACTTAATTTTAAAATAATATTTACAAAAATGCCCCTGCACATATGGACTTAGCCAAAAAAACTAAGGAAATGTTTAAGGAAGCATTTAAGGTTCTTGAAGTGGTCCACTAGCCTTGGACCCTCCCTTGGACTTTGCCTTTGGATTATTAAAGCTAAGGCATATCCATGGAAGTATTCAAAAGGCCTATTTATTCCATATATATATATTTATTTAAAAAATAATATAGACTATACCCATTTAATTTGGACTGAAAAGGAAATTACGAAATTACCCCTTTTTATGCCTCTTTGGATTGGCCAAATAAAACTAAGGAAATTACCAACGGAGCTTTTAAGGCCCTTGAATTGATGTACCTTCCTTATACCCTCCCTTGGACTTGTCTTTAGCTTTTTAAAGCTAAGGCATAAGTCTACAAGGGAGTACATGGCAGTGGGCTCCAACTTGCACACGTGCACTGCCCATGTGTTAAGGTAGCCCTCACGCGTGGTGGTCCCCTCACTTGGTCCTTAAACCCTCACGTGGGTTGCCTTAAAAAAACTAAAGCATTGGTTCAAGGATGCTTTTAAGGAAGGTGAATCATTTCGCCTTCCTTGAACCCTCCGTTCAACTTATACTTAGCCAAATTTTTGGACCCTTTTATATCTCCAATTTATACATAAACTTATAAGGTTCATACGTTAGGCTCTAGTTTCACCTATCAATTTTCTGGGTGTTACATTATCTCCCCCTTGGAAACTTTCTTCCTCGAATGATGATCACCTTATGGAATTTAAAGACACATGACTAGCAGTCCAACAAGCATAAAATATCAAAATAATACAACACATAAAGGAGGAAACTTCAACTCCATTTAAACATAGTCAATGCAAACAAAAGGAAGTAGGAACTACATCTATCAACATTATATGCATGAAATTCTCATAATTAATTATGTTCCAAGAGGAATTATCATCTCCTAGTCATAACATGCTGAACATACTCTCATGGAGCTCATATGCAAATTCTCATTTCCAAATAGCATTTATTCAAGGAGGAGAGTCTTCTTAGTCACCTTTACTAGCATCCTTTGCTAAGACCCTTACAAGGACATCACTCATAATCTCATATGAGTCTACCAAACCGGGTCTAAACTCTTCAAACTTACTATACCTCATAAGGTGAAAATTCAAGTCAACCTAAATCATGACATGGAGAACACTCACCAACCTTGTTATCTAAGGACTTCAGTTCCCCCTTAGGAGCAAGCCTATATAACCTCTTCTAAGCATCACTTCTTTTTATTCTAAGGTCGGAGTAAGTCATCACTTAAACCTTCACACTCATCACCCAAGATGATTCCAAACCAAGGTGAATTCGACTTCTACCCTTCTTAGAGGAGTCTACTCACTTCACACATCTAGGTATATCCAAAATACCCTATTCGTCAAATCTTTCAACATACTTCAAATCTCATCATGACTTTTTACCAACATCACCCATAACCATAGAGAAACCTATCTTTACCAAAGGATTGCATATAAATCCACTATATCAAGTCCTACCTAGTCATATTGCCATAATTGACATCACCACAAATATTTTTTCCCTCAATCTATGTAGCATTTACCCTTTTTGGGTAGTCACATCAGCAAGACCATCGGACAAGGGATAAGAGAGACATCCTATAGTGTTAGGTTCTATGGCACAATTCAAGAGTAATGAAGAAGTGAAATCCTAAGCATCTTATAGCCTCTCATTCATAAGTATGATGCGTTTCACACCCATGAACAAGACTCTACTTGACGTGGTCTATGAGACATCAACCTAAAATTATCCCAAAATCTTATTCTCTGATACCAAGTATGTCAGGACCCGAGGTTACCCTCTAGAAGTAACACGGCGTACTTGACCCCCGAAGGGGTCTCGTACAAGCCCTTAGTATAATCATCACATAAAGACATAAAATAATGTGGAAAAATTAAAACTTTTTCTTTACAATCGAAGTCATTTTATAAAACAAACGGTAGTCTAGAATTTGTCTCATTTGACCATTTAATACAATCGAATAGGGACAATGCCCTAACAATAGTTTCTAAATGGAAATACTAAAAGAAACTCAAAGTAAACTACTTGTCCTCGAAGCTTGAGGACTCACCAACTAAGCTTGGGGAAACAAACTAATCCAAGCTTGAACCAAGTATACCACCACCAAGGACCAATCCCTACATTTGTAGAAAACATAAAAACATGGGTTAGCGCAAAATGTACGAAGTATAATAGCCATGCATAAAAACATTCAAAACATGTTTAAAAGGGACATTTTGTTTGAAACCATGATATATGCCATTTTTGAACATCATCTTTGAAATAGTTAGAGAATGTAGCTCATAAGACAAACCATACACACTTCATAATAACATAGAGGATTTCCTCATAATCACAAGTATAGTCTCGAACACAACATAATGCATACTCCAATCTTCACAAGACATAGTTCACATATATAATTCAATGCCAAGATCATATCATCATAATAAACCCATCACATAAGTAACCTTGAGCTCTACTTGTGCAATGCATAGATAGGATCCCATAATCCTATCTGCACTACGTATTACTTCTAGGCCACCATGATCATGTATAACATACCTTGACCTTATTCGTAGCCAACATTCATAAACAAGGAAACATTCATGCTCATATATTATAATAAATAAGTCACTCATAGCAACAATCCATATCATGCATACATAATTCATATATCTTCATAGCATAAGGAAACCACACTACAACCCCTTTATAAGTCTACTTGTGCAATGTACAAGTGAAGTCCCATACCCCCCACTCACACTAAGTAAAGCTCATTAGGAAGCCATTAGTATAGTCCATGTTCATATTCATAATAAAGCATACATTCATAATCATCATATCATAGGAGAGACATACCATGCCCGCTCTCAAAATCTACTTGTGCAATGTATGAATGAAGTCCCATACCCCCATCCATAATAAGTAGAACTTCTGGAGGAACCATAGTACCTAACTCATGTTCTTATCATAAATCATATTCTTATCATATAGGGATAATCATACTCATTACATATACATAAGGAGAGTCATACCATAACAACAATCCAATCAACATGTATCATACCTTCATGTCTTACCATAGATATTGAAACAACCCACAATCCCTTTCAAAGCTCACTTGTCCAATATAAAAGTGAAGTCTCATACCCCCACTCCTAGTAAGTAAACTTATCAACAAATCACAAGTATAGTTAAAGTCATATTCATTATCTTATTACATAGGGAGAAGTGAATTAACCGACATAGACCATGTGAGCTACATGGAATCCGATGTCATATAACCCCACACCGAACAAAGACGGCCTAGTTGCCCTAGGTAGAACTAGACATATATAGCTATAATGTGGATCCACTAGCTAATACCTATGCAAGAACATAGCTATGGGATAAGGAGATTGCTTCTAGAAACCCGGCCTATTTTACTAGCGGGAGAGTTAGTTTCCATCTCATGAGAGCATATGTAGAAGACCCGGCCTAAAACTAGCGGGAGAGTTTCTACCTCATTTTTCCATATCCGCTCGGTGCTCAACATTATTCCCCAAGTTATACATAGTTAAGGTGAATTATAATTTGATATGAGAAGGAGTACATTACCTTTCATTCAACCCAACTCATAACGGAGCTCATTGATTCAACATGCTGAGAACTACTTTTAACCATAGAATCATCATATAATCATCCAAGACAATTCATACATAATCATGTGTAGTAGTAAAGGAAACTAGTCTTTCAACAATACCATAATTCACACATTAGTCGTTGGATCTTCACCATTCAAGTGGAACATAACTTCATACATAAATACATGAAAAATAAGCACCTCCACCTTTCAAGTGGATCAGTCCATTCATATATAAGTATCTTAGACATAGAGTACCTTCATAGATTGCCTTCAAGGCTATACTCCAAGATTCAACACTTACAATTTACCCTTCAAGAGTCATAGATCATGGCTTGCAATCACCCTTAGAATTACTACTTTAAGCATGAATCAAACAAGAATAATTGACTAAATTAACGTAGATACTATTCTAAGTATTCACCTTTCATGAACAAACCCATCTCAATTTCATAAAGTTGGGGTCATGGGGAAGCACATGGGTTCATGGGAAATTTCACAATAAAAACCCTCATTAAAAATCAAATTCATCATAATATAGGATAATTAACATAAAGAAATCATTTTCAATAAGAACCCATGGCTAGAATCAAAACCCTAGTTTTTTAACAAATTCCCAATTTCAAAAATTAGTGTTGAAGGGCTTCATGGAAAAATAAATTCCATGAATGAAGGTTTCCATACCTTAATTGAAGCTTTCCCATGAAATTGGAGTGAAAACCTCTTTAATCTTTTGGTGTTCTTCAATGGAGGAATTTGTAAAGAGAGAAATATTGCGGAAGAGATGAACTTTTTATTTTGAAGCGGGTGTTTGTGAAAGTGATTAATTTTGGGGATATTTTAATATAAAATCCCTTATATAGTTATTTATAAATAATATAAAATATACCCACTTTCTAATTTAACTCAAAAATAATATTTACGAAAATGCCTTGCACATATGGACTTAGCCAAAAAAACTAAGGAATTGTTTAAGGAAGCATTTAAGGTCCTTGAAGTGGTCTACTAGCCTTGGACCCTTCTTTGGACTTTGCCTTTAGCTTTTTAAAGCTAAGGCATATCCATGGGAGTATTCAAAATGCCTATTTACACCATATATATATTTATTTAAAAAATAATATAGGCTATACCCATTTAATTTGGACTAAAAAGGAAATTACGAAATTACCCCTTTGTATGCCTCCCTTGGATTGCCCAAATAAAACTAAGGCATTTACCAAGGGAGCTTTTAAGGCCCTTGAATTGATGTACCATCCTTAAACCCTCCCTTGAACTTGCCTTTAACTTTTTAAAGCTAAGGCATAAGTCTACAAGGGAGTACACGGAAGTGGGCCCCCACTTGTACACGTGCACTGCCCATGTGCTAAGGCAGCCCCCATGCATGGTGGTCCCCCCACTTGGTCCTTAGACCCTCACGTGGGTTGCCTTAAAAAAACTAAGGCACTGGTTCAAGGAAGATTCTAAGGAAGGTGAATCCTTTCACCTTCCTAGAACCCTCCCTTAAACTTATACTTAGCCAAATTTTTGGACCCTTTTATATCTCCAATTTATACATAAACTTATAAGGTTCATACATTAGGCTCTAGTTTCACCTATCAATTTTCCGGTTGTTACATGATTATATCCATGTCTAATGTTTGAATTCTAGATGTGTTGATTGAAAGTAGGCTTTTAACCTTGAAAGGGCAAAGTATGAGAATTATGCATGTTTTTATTAAATCTATGTAAATGCTTTTAGAACCTTTGAGAGTGAAGTGTCTATGATTATAATGTAGTTGTTGTGTTGTTGAAAGTATATTCTCATACACACACCTATGCATGAATATGATATGATGTGAAAGGCTTTCTCACTAATTGAATCTAAGACTTATATGCTGACATGGACGATGAAAGGTTATTCTCACGCATGATATAAGAGCTATCTTATGAATTGATCATTGATTGACTGTCAAGACATTCTTCCATGAATATGAATGAAATCAAGACTTAATAAGTACTCCATGGGAATTAATTCTTTGGATCCACCTAAGTTAAAGTTATCGGTTCTACCTTAGGCAAGTAGACCAACCCTTTTCGGTGTGGGAGACTTCGGATTCCATTTTAAGCTCACATGGTCTCATGTCCGTTAAGGCTTATTCCCACAAAAATATTTAATAATGAACAAAGACATACATGAAGAACTATCTCGTAGTGTAAGTAATGATGAGCTAAGATGTACTTAAAGAAGTATCGCATAGTGTTCAAAGGTTTTAAAAGAGGATTTTAGCTAGCATTGAAGATGATGTTATGACTCATGTTTTCCCACTATGTTTATGATGATGTTTAAGAATAGTAAATTGCATGCTTTCAAATGAAATGACCCCTTTAGAATGTTTTTGATGTTTTTATGCATTGCTATCATTTGTACTAACCTCTACTTTTCCTACATTTTTCACAAGTGTAGGGTCCGGTTCTCGAGGTGATCATTCTAGTGGCTAGAGCTTGGACTTGAGTATCTTCCGAGCTTGGTGAGTCCTCATGGTTCGAGGATGGCTTTTTTTCTATGTTGTAGTTTCATTCATGTATTTCTCTCTTTGGATATGTTTAATGGTCTAGGCTCTATTTCATTCAAATATTGTAATAGATGGCTATGATGAGACTTAGTGTCTAGACTTCCTCTTTTCTTTTAAGAAAATTTTAGAGATTCAAATGTATCTTTACTGTTATTTTTCTATTGCTTATGTTATGACGACTAAGTGACTTGTATGGAGTCCTTCGGGGTTCTATACGCCACATTACGTCTAGGAGGTACTTGTGGGTTGTGGAAAAATCTCATCTCATTTGACCCAAGACCAAAAGGGGGTCTATAAAGTCATACCTTGGCTAACCCAAAAAATGAACCTTAAAAAGCGTATCCACGTCGTGCCACGACGTGAAATAAGGCGCATCTTGGGAGGCAACCCAATTGTTTAAGCTTTTAATATTGTTGTTTGAATAACGATTGTTGAATGTTCAGGTTTAAAAGTTGAAATTTTGGGGAAAAGGCAGTTAGGCGAGCCAAGATCCATTCGGAGACTCGCTGAACAGGTCGGCGAGCCCGAATTGGACCGTTGTTGGAACTACCTAGATTGCTAGGAGTTATGTAAAACTCGGTAGGATAAAGTATCACTCGGCGTATTGCTGAGTTGGTCGGCGACGTAAGTCGTGGTCACCGATGTAAGATCGCATACTTTTTCTCTATTCTTGCATATTATGTATGGCGTAGTTTGGCATGGTTAAATGAGGTGTATACGAATTGGTATCATACATTGGAGATTCAGATTGCAAATGGGTAGCAATATCAAGAAACTAAACAAAACATTTAGCACAAATGGACCCCTCAGACAAAGTTCTAGATTAAAAAAATGGCTCAGGTAGAACTTCGCCCGTTTGAAAGGTTTAAATAATCTCATACCCTGGGGTAAGCATATGAGTTTCTAACATGCTAAGAATTGTCTGTTATAAGGTATTATAATAGCACAAGATTCGTATGTTATGTTTTGAAGTCAAGAACACTAGCAAAACTAAGGTTGGCAAACGTTATCGAAGTTTCTCTAATAATATTTTCTTATCTTGGGGTCAAATGTCTTGGAAGTTTTCTCCCAATATATGAAGAGTTAGAAGTCCCATGACCTATCAAATCGATGGCCTGCATGTCTAGTTTGCAACGCATGAATCCCTGTATTTAACCGACATCATAGTAAAAAGTTATTAGGGTTTTACCGCGGACTGCCGAGGCAGAATCCGGGTCGGGTCAAAAATGTGGTATGTCGGCTTACTCGACATTTTAGGGAATGAAAACATTTCTTTTCATTCCCTAACTAGAAAGAAAGGTTAAGAGAGGGTTCTAATGGAGATCTTGCATGATGAAGGCTAGTTTTTGTCGATATCTACCATTAAAGGTTGTCCCCGTGCCTAGAAACGTGATCTCTACACGTGGCAATTGTTTTCCCCTTCTATTATCTACGTTTGGAACTACTTTTTGAAGATATAATTTGGTAGTTATTGGTGTTTATTCAAAGTTTACAGTTGGTTAACTAAGGTAATCATCTCAGGACTCTTTTATGATTGTTTTTATGAAGTTCTATGGACGTTTTGTCAAGTTGAGGCCACATGGAAAATCTACAAAATTTAAGCTCAATTATGAAGTTTTTATAGGTGCGTACCAACTGTGTATATATAGTGTTTGAAAAGTTTAGGACCTAAAGAACAACTTTCATGAAGAAACTACGGCCATTCGAGCGTTCACTGGAAAGGTATGTTAAGGCTAAGCTCTGTCCCTCATGTTAGCACCACTACAGGGAAACCTAAAACGCCGAATGTGATATTTTGCATTGGGATCTCAGCTGAATTATTTTCATGATTCTATTATTTTGATATTCCACTCATTCAGATAAATACAGTATTCGACATCTATATGCTTTTTTTTCAATTTCCTTGATTATATGTTCGCATGTATGCATTCTTATTCTTCTTTGGGTGATGTGACCTAAAATATCATGGGAGACCCTTATAACTTGTAACCGGCCCTCTTTCCCCACTGAAGTTATTATGAAGTAACTCACAATCTTCAAAACTCCTAAATATAACATAAATGTTTAAACTATTAGAACACTTGGTTTTTGAAATACGTCTTTTATAAATTATCAAGGAACCAATTTAGGAACTAAGTAAATCACCTTAACTTAATATGAATATATACACTGATAGTTTATATTTCTATACTTTGAGTTAGCTTTTCAAACTTATTTGGAAGAACATATGAGGTTCCATGAGATGATTACATGTTATACGAAAGTGATTGTGGGGTTATGAGAACAAGACTAGAAACGGGCCAAGATTGGAAACATGACAACGGTAACATATAAATGTTATAAATCCATGACATGAAATGCTATTCATTCTACTCTTGAGCTATAATCGGGTGGTATGTGGCTTATTGCCTATATTTATACATATGAGACATTGATGGTCACAGGTTAGCGTATATGATATCGGTAAGCTACCGAGAAGAACCACCGTTTCTAGCATTTTGTTGGGAATGTCATGCATTTGCATCTATATATATTTATTCACGACATACGATTATACGAACATACCATGCATATTAAGATAGTAGGAAGCCAAATGTCATCCAGGGAGAATATTTGAGTTACAGTTTCAGATTGTATCGCTATATATACCCTTTCACAGTAACTCTTTATGATTCTACTTTCTACTATATATACTACTACACTTTTCTTCGTACTGATATCCCATTGCCTGGGGACGCTACTTTTTGTTTCATGTGAGCAGGTTCAGGTAAGGATTCTGATCGACCCACCCACTAGGATTCAGTTTCAACTATGAGTTGGTAAGCTCTGTCTTATCTTGGGGCTATCAAAAGAGGTTTACTTTTGTTGTAAAGTTTGGGTATAGCTGGGCCCTTGTCCTGACCGTGCTCATGTCACTCACAGAGGATATTGGGGACACAATATTCTACGTTTTCTTTTGTATGTTTTAGTCTCCAGCCCATAGACTTGGCATGAATATATATGTGTGTGTAAGTAGGTATGTCTTCAGTTGTGGCCTTGTCGGCTATCTAGTACATCTTTATTTTTTTTCTTGTCTACCATTGTTTGTATGGGTTATTCTCATTTAGGTCATGACCTTCAGGGTCCAGGCTTCACTTTTTAGAGATTGTGTTACCCAATCTTTTTGTCTCGCAATTTGGTTAGCTAGTATGTTTTAGTGGGCAACCTGATCTTGTAGGGTATTTAATGCCAGTTACGCCCCCTATTTCGAGGCATGACAAACTTAGTATCAGAGCAGGTCGTATCTCGGAGGTCCACAAGCTGTGTCTAGTAGAGTTTTGTTTATGGGTGTGTTTTGCACCACACTTATAATCTAAAGGCTATAGGGCATTTAGGATGGGCTTCATTTCATTTGAAATCTAAATCGTGTTGTAGTGGAAAAGTATAAGAACATTTGAAATCTAAATCGTGCTTTATCTTTCTTATCTAACAGGCTACACTCGCTACGGATATGAAAGATCAAGAGATAGGTATGGATCAAAGGGAAGGTACAAGATGTTCCCCACCAAGTCAAAGGGATAGTTTTCCCTCAGAGGCACAGAGTGAATCTCCATTATCCCTAGTACTAGCCTCCCCAACACCTGCTAAAGCCCGAGGAGATACAGTACCCCCAACCTCACCAGTCCCATTGGTACCTAAGGAAGCATGGTATACAGGACCTCCAGTACCTATTGTTCCTCCACCAGAGACAAAGGAGCAGTGGATGAGGGTTGTAGTTCAGTTGTGGACTAGGATAGTTTCTATTCATGAGCGGTAAATGGAATTTGGAGTAGATACTCGGAGAGACCAGACAAAACGTTCAAAGGTACGAGAGTTTGTTCATTTGTCCCCTCAATTATTTATGGGATCTAGTCCTACTGAGCATCCCAGGACTTTTTAGATTATATATAGATAGTATTGAGAGTTATGCATGCCTCTGTCACAGAGGCTGTGGAATTGGCTTCTTTTCACCTATATAATATAACCATCCTTTGGTATGAGGTCTGGGAGTGAACTAGAGGATCTGATGCTCAGCCAGCAGTGTGGGAGGACTTCTCAGATGCCTTCCTTACCCACTATTTGACATGGGAAGTTTGACACCCCCGTCTTGACCAGTTTATCAATATGAAGCAAGGAACCATGAGTGTAACAGATTATAGCCATAGGTTTAGTTCTTTGGCAAGATATGCACCAGATATTGTACATACCATGAGAGCTAGAGTTCACTGTTATGCTGATGTTTTGGTAGATCATTTCATCCAAGTTTGCAGAGCAGCAGCCCTATCAGATGATGTAGATATTTCTTGCATACAGGTTTTCGCTCAGACTGCAGAGGACCTTTCTCAAAGGATTTGTGATACCCTCAGGGATAGGGAGCAGAGTAAAAGGGTCTGTACTATGGGGTCTTTTAGGGAACAACATAGTGATTTAGGCCCCCATTCCATCGATATCCACCTCGGCCAGAGGGAAGTGTCTCACCACATGTGTAGGGACCGCGGTTTGATCATTATAGTCAGTCAGGAGCAGGTAAGAGCTCATGCCAGTCTAAGGGTCATCGAAAGGATCATTCTGTATAGATAATGCATCCCACTCCTCATTGTACATAGTGCGGTAAGCCACACACTGGGCAGTGTAGAAAGGATTTAAGTGCATGTTATAATTGTCGGCATACATGGCATTTTATTAGTTGGTGCCCGAGGTTGACCAGAGGTGATCCAGCTCAACCTTCACGATCCACTGCAGCCTCTTAATCCTCAGTGCATGCCTCATGACCAGGGCCACTGTCTACTCAGGGTCGTAGTAGAGGGATAGATGGAGAAGATACATAAGGTTTGAGCGGTGGCCTGAACCACTTTTATGCACTCACAGACCGACAAGATTCAGAGGCATCCCCTTATGTTTTCAAAGGTATATTGAGGATATCTTCTCAAGTTATTTATGCATTGATAGACCTTGGCTCTACATTTTCATAGATTACTCCATTTATTGCTAGTAAGATTGACATGAAATCTGTGAATATTGACCCACGACTCTTCAGTCAATTCCCATTGTGAATGAATTTCCAATGGTATTCCCTGATGATCTTCCAGGAATTCCCCCAGAAAGGGAAATTGATTTCTCTATAGACTTGCTTCCTGATATGCAGCCTATATCAATTCCTCCCTATAGAATGGAACCTACAGAGCTAAGAGAATTGAAGGACTTGCTCGATAAAGGTGTTATCAGGCCAAGTACTTCCCTATAGAGTACTCCAGTGCTCTTTGTTCGAAAGAAAGATGGCTCCTTACGGATGTGTGTTGACTATAGATAACTAAATAAAGCCACTATTAAGAATAAATATCCTCTTCCACTGATTGATGATTTATTCGACCAGTTACAAGGTGCCAAATGCTTTTCCAAGATTGACTTGCGGTTTGATTATCATCAGCTGCGAGTCAGGGAAGTTGATATAGAAAACACAACATTTAGGAAGAGGTATCGCCATTTTGAATTACTTGTCATGTCTTTCAGTCTTAAAAATGCCCCAGCATCCTTTATGGACCTTATGAATCCGGTCTTCAAACCATTCTTGGATGAATTTGTGATTGTGTTTATTGATGACCTTCTTATATATTCACAGTCGGAAGTTGAGCATGCAGACCACTTGATATAGAAAGAACAACATTTAGGAAGAGGTATGGCCATTTTGAATTACTTGTCATGTCTTTCGATCTTAAAAATGCCCCAGCATTCTTTATGGACCTTATGAATCGGGTCTTGAAACCATTCTTGGATGAATTTGTGATTGTGTTTATTGATGACCTTCTTATATATTCACTGTCGAAAGCTGAGACTGCAGACCACTTGCGAGTCGTGTTGCTGACTCTCCAATATTGCAGGTTATATGCTAAATTCTCTAAATGTGATTTTAGGCTTACTTCTGTAGATTTTCTTGGTCATGTTATTACAATTGAGGGTATTAACGTTGATGGACAAAAGATTGAAGCAGTGATGACTTGGCCGAGGCCATTGAATCCGATGGAGGTTCGCAGCATTTTAGGCTTGCCACGGTATTACTGAAGGTTTGTGGAGGGATTCTCTTATATTTCTGTACCATTGACAAAATTGACACATAAGACAACTATGTTTTAGTGGACCGAGGTATGCGAATAGAGCTTTAGGAACTAATAAAAAGGCTTACCACCACACCTATCCTAACTCTTCCAGATGGTAATGAGGTCTATGTTATTTTTTGTGATGCCTCAAGTATTGTCCTATATTGTGTTCTTATGCAGAATGGTAAGGTTATTGCATATGCCTCTACAAAATTGCGGAAGAATTGGAAGATTTATCCCACACACGTTCTTAGATACCAGCGTCGCTTATGTGCACCATCAGTTGGAGAGCTTCTTACAAAGATTCTTTCATAGGCCCATTCTAGATATGCAGCTCAGTGATGAGTCCAGGATTTGGACTCATTCAGAGCTTTATTTGGATAGATTTCGTGTCCTCAAATGCTTCTTTTGTGCTAATAACTGATGTAAAATCCTAGATTTCTAGATATTTGAATTGAGGAACAAAGCATGGACACTAATTTGCAAAAAGGAACGAAGTGAACTGAAAGAAGGAAGAAAACAAGGCATGGTGATCGCGAAGTCCCTTTGGCGAGTCGCCGAATGGCCACCATGTCGCCTAAAGTTATAGTGTACCAAGCCCTGAAGGAGAAAATCAAGTTGGCGAGAAAAAGGAGCAGTCAGTGTGTCACCGAGTGGTTCCTCGATGCAGTCTTAGATCGCCCAAAGTTTAAGGATGCTGAAGGCCAAAGCCAAAAGGCGATGGAACTGACCAAAGAGCGGATCACCGAGCTGATCGGCAAGCCCAACTTACTTCACCGAATGGCCCTTCGCAGCATATTTTTGGCAAATAATAAATACATTTTTGAACATCTAGTTTAATAAGTTATTGATATTATTCATTATCTTAGAATCAGTTTTTGAGAACTATCATATGAGACATTGAACTCTGAGTATTGAGACAAGTTTTCCTTAGGTTTGAAGAATTGAAGTTTTCCATTTTTGAGAAATTGGAAGTGGGTCTTTGAGTTTCTTCAATTTGGACCTATGCAAAGACGAAATTAATGTTACCTAGTTGATGGTAACACAATTTGGTAACGATTTTTATCTTTTTATGATGTCTAGCCCTAATTCTTGGGGTGTGATTATGTGATTATGGGTTGTTTTAGCTTATGGGTATTGTTAATTGTTAGTTTAAATGTTGTTTAGAAGTTATTTCAATCATTAATTGTGGTTAAAATTAAAAGATTGTAGTTCAAAATGCATTCCTACCTTTGTGTTTTTGGCTTGCTAGAGAGAGAGGTTTTAAAACTAAGATTATTGATTGATGGTCTGTGGGTATTGGGTTGTCATGGGTTCAGCTCAAGAGAGTGAATCCTAAAACCTTTTCCACACATTCAACTCGAGAGAGTGAATGGACTAAGGCATAGGATGTTCTTATTTGCTTGCTTGTTGGTGTTCAAGAGAAACCGACTTGATTCGGGGTAAATTGTTCGAGAGAAAGTTTACCTCCTCTATAGTCTAGCCTATTCACTAATTTACAGTTATTTACTCACATTTGCAATTACCCATTTGTCTATATAAGCGTATAATCAAATCACATCCCAAGAACCCGTCTCATTATTGTTATTTCGTATTATTTGCTATTGTTGTAGTGTAACAACCCTAAAAATGAATAAGTCATACTAGAGCCTAACGTGTGTGTGTTTACGTTTGGTGTGAGGTTTGAGGCTGTTTGATATTGTTCAGATTCATGGTTGAGGGGTTTAGGGGTTAAACATCAAGGTACGACTCCCCAAGGACCACCCTAAGGGTCCTTGAGGAGGACCCTAGGTCTAAATCCCAAGGCTGCTCCGAAACAAAAAGTTGGCCAAAGTTTGGTGACCTACGGAAGGGGTCCACGCCCCATAGATCCATCCATTCCCCGTGGATGGCCTCCGTAGGTCAAGGGACCCCAAAAAAAGCCAGATCTCCAAACCACGGACCAGCAGTACGGTCCGTGAATGAACTCACGGTCCGTAGGTCTAGGGCGTGACTCTCCATTGTTTTGTTGTCAAGTTGCGGCCAAGTGTAGGGGTCTTTTGGTAATTGGTTAATTAATTGTTTTAAGTGTTTGGACTGTTATTTTAGGGTTATTAAGATATTTTAAGAGTATTAAAACATTAAAATACTATTTTAGATTTCATTCTTCAAATTCCCCAAATCAAAACCCCTCCCTCTCAAAAAATATTCTCTCTAGAACTCCATTGAAGACCTAGAGAAGAAGAAGAAGACTTAGGGCTTAAAGAGGAAGGCTAATTGAGTGGATTTTTGTGGAATTCATATATTAAGGTATGGTGATCCTTCATCTAGGGTTAGCTTTCACTTTAGAGTCAATTTCAAAATAGATTTCAAAGTTTCAAGTTTCTCAAAAACCCTAGGTTTTACTCAATCTCATGGGTTCTTTCATCAAACGTTTTTCAAATGGTTTCTAATGATAAATTATGATTGTATTAATGTTTAATTGATGATTTATGATGAAAATACTCTATGAACCCACGATTTCTCTCAATTCCTAAATTGTGCTTTTATGAAGTGGGTTTGTTGATGATGAATGCATGTGAATCAAACTTGCCTAAATTGCTTTAGATTATTGAAGTATATCATTACCCATGCCCTAATTGCAGTGAATTGTTGGTGTGTTGATGATTTGGAAGTATGACCCTTAAAGGCCAAGTTCTGATCAATTACTTGTTGAATTCAAATTGTGAATTAGATGTTGATCCACTTGAAAGGTCGAGGTGTTTATTTGATCAATATATTTTGGTATTGAATTATGGATATGTTCCTTATACCCTACATGTGGAAGTAAATGCATAATTGTGATATGATGCACGTGTGTGATCTAAATGAATGAATGATGATCATGTCTAGAAGCTAATTGTGTTAGGATTGAATGTTATCTCTCTATTAACACTTGTGAATGAAGAATGAATGAGGTTCAATGATAATGTTAATGATGAAGTACTTATTGAAAGGCTATTCTAAATTTTACTCTAATGAATGATAATGATGTGTTGATTGAAAGGATATTCTCTATCTTGCACTAATGAATGATAATGGGATTCTTAGATGAAAGGACATTCTCATCTTTGACTATATGAGCTATCCAATGAATGAATGTTGGGTTGAGATGGATTCCCTTAGGTGAGTTGAGGCGGGGTGTTTAGTAACAATCTCTTATCCCTTAATGTGATGAATGTTAAAATACTCTATGGGAATGTACGCTAAGCACCGAGAGGATATTGAATGAGATGGAAGCCCTCACGTTAGTTGAGGTGGGGTTTCGAGTAGCAGTCTCTTGAGATGGATTCCCTCACGTGAGTTGAGGCGGGGTATATAGTAGCAATATCTTTGTCCCTTAACTACGTGCCCACAAAGGATAGCTAGTGGATCCACTTAAACTAAATACCAGTCTTCCTTAGGAAAATTGACCACCTTTTACAGTGTGGGGTTACATGACACCGGATTCCACGATCAAGATCTCATGGTATATGTCGGCTAAAAGCTTATTCCCATCATGTGACTTGTGAATTATAGTTTCTTGAGGAGTTCTATCAAGTGTGGGTAGTAGTATGGGATGCTATCCATACATGGCACGAGTAGGCTTCAAGAGGGCTATAGTGAGTTCTATAAGTCTTAATGATTAATGAATGAAAGTCCTCTAAATGAAGTTATTGAAGAATGTTGACTCTTAAATTCTTAATGCGATGATGCATGTTATATACTTGGTTGATATTATGAGTTATTTTCCCTTGTCATGTCTTATGAAATGTTATGTCTCTTATGTGTGGATATTGTGCAAGGGTGAAAAAGAAGGAATGGTAAGTTCTCTTTTGGTGACCTTAATGTGGTACCTTTGTGTGGATGGTGGTATGGGACGCTATCCATACATTGCACAAGGTATAGCATGAGGGATACTTGAGGTGAAAGCTAAATGTGAAGTGAAAGAGTTACATGTTGATATTATTCAAATGTGATGTTATGACTTGTATGATGATTATATTTGTACTTGATGTCTCTTATGCTATTGTTGATGATATTTCTAAAAAGTTGCATCATTGCATGGTTTCTAACCAAAATGTCCCTTTATAAAGCATGTTTTTGCATGGTCATCATACTTAGTACAATTTTGTGTGCTAACCCATTCTTCTATGTTTTTACTACAAAGTGTAGGTTCCGGCAAGTGATTTCTTCTATCTAGATTGAAGTTCTTGGATTGCTATTCTTCCAAGATCAAGCGGTACGTCCTCATAGTTCGAGGACTAGTGTCTTCTTAGAAGTTTCTTTCTTTTCATGTAATAGACTAGTTTAGAATTCTATTGTAAAGAGTCGTGTCCCTATATTGTTAAAGATAGTATCTAAGATGGCCATGTGAGATGTAGATTTCCGCTTGTGTTTTAATGAATGTATTTAGATTGTATGGTTTTTAAATAAAAAGTTTTAATTCCGTACTATTTCTAATACCTATGCAATGAATGAATTCTATGAGGCTTGTATAAGACCCTTTCGGGGTCGAGTACGCCGTGTTACGACCAAGGGGTGCTCTAGGGTCGTGACAAGCATGGTATCATAGCACAAGGTTTTGGGAACGATTTTTAGGTTGATGTCTCACAAGCCACGTCTAGTAGAGTCTTGTTCATCCGTGTGAGTTGCGACACATCTATGAGCGATAGGATAAAGGATGTTAGAAAGTTACTCTTCTTTGATGTTCTTGAAGTCGTGCCATAGAGTTTAGCTCTATAATGTCTCTCTCTCATTATTTATCCGATGGTATTTAGAGTATAACCACTTGAAAGGTTTATGTTACAAGGGTTGAGAGAGAGAAAAGGTTGGTTGTGATGCCAACTACAGCTATGTGACTTGATAGAGTTGAGATGGTAGTTTGTGGTCGAGTACGCCGTGTTACGACTAGGGGATGCTCTCCGGTCGTGAAATGTAGTTGATAATTTCAAACCAAAACCCCCTTTATTTGACATTCGTGTCACCCCCTAATTTGAATTATATTTTTATTCGATAATGTATATTCCTATGATTGACTTGAGCATATTCGTAGTTTCCTATATAATCATAAACACGCTCACTGTGGGATTCGATCCCAGTTCATTTAGTTGGGTTATATACTGACTAACGATCAGTGATGCTTAGAACTGGATTAAGTGTCCTTGATAACTTTATTCTATCCAAAGGATGTCGCTACCGGGGAGTGGTGTTGGTTAAGATTCTTTATTTAAGTTGAATTTTGTTCTTGTTTGTTATAGTTGAGTCTACTTGCTTTTAGTTGTGGTTTATGTGTTGCTTGTTGAGCCGAGGAATTGAAGATATCTTATAGCAACGGTGAACCAATGGATCACCCTCTGAGATCGACGATTCTTAGGGATGACATCCTAACTTTCAAGAAATTGGAGGGGGAGACCATCCATGAGTTGTGGCCAAGATTTAAGGCACTGTTGAAGAAATGCCCAACTCATGGAATTCTAGATAAAATGCTTCTAGAATGTTTCTACAGAGGTCTTGGTCCTGAAAATAAAAGAGTGGTTGACCAACTCGCTTTGGGTTGTTTTGTAACACCCCATAAATTAGTGAGTTGTAGTGAGTTCTAGAGCCTTTCGTAAGCATTTTGGAGTGTCGTATGAGGATTAAAATCAAAATAAATAGTTTCCGTACTTAGAATAGGGGTTTTAGGGGTTAAACATCCGGATACGACCCCCCAAGGACCACCCAAGGGGCCAAAAACAGTCCCCAAAGCAGTCAAATTTGTGACCTACGGATGGCCATCTACGGCCAGTAGATCAATCTATGCCCCGTAGGTCATGGGCGTAGGTCAAGGCCTGTTAAGGCCTGCCAAGGAAAGCCTCAGGTGCAAACCACGAGGGTGCACCACGGGCAGTAGACCTATCCACGGTCTGTGGATAGGTGGGCGTAGATGCTGCCAGTTTTTAAGATTTTTAGTTTTAGTTAGGTGTTTAGGAATTAATTTAGTTATTAATTAGGGGTTAAGGGAGGTCGGTTAGTTAGTTAAATTACACCTTATATAAGCTTAATAGTCCCCTAAACTAACTCATTAATTCATTCACCTTAGAACTCCCAAATTACTCTCCAAATATTCCCTCTTTAGAAGTAAAGAAGAAGACGAAGAAGAAGAGAAGAGGGCAGTATTTCACCATTGATTCAAACTTTCTTTAGGGATTTGATTCAAGGTATGTGAAGCTTAATCATTTATGAGTTCTTCCACCCATAGAGCCCCCATAGTTTCCCCACTTGTGAAATCAAAAACCCAATTCTACCTAGGGTTCTGCTTGCATTGTGGGTAGGGTTTGGGTGTTATTCCAATCTAGTGGAGAACACTCAATTATGATTGACTTAGATTTATTTGGTGATATTATGATGAATTCATATGATTTCTGTTGTAAACCCTAATCTAAATTGATTAATGTGATCTTTGTAGGTTTGTGCTATGAGAGGCAAAGTTCAAGATTCAAAGGTGATCTTCCGAAATCAATATCTTGAATACTAATTTATCATAGTTAGGATCATCTAATCATGAATTGAACTAGACTTGATTGAATAGGAAGGATTTTGACTTGTAAAGTTAGAATTGAACCTTTATGAATCAATTATGACTAGAATCACTTAGTAGTAAGGAATATGATTGAATAGCTTGTAATTTAGACATGGATCATGATAGAATAAAGTTAAGCTTGAAAGTAGGTCTTGTAACCATCATTGTTAGGGCTTTGGGGGTAAAGTCAATATGATGTGATCTTGTTGTGTATTCTCTTTCTCTTACACACTTAGGCATGAATTTCTAGGAGATACAAGGGTTCTCTCACATAGAAGGATTCGACATTTGCTTAATAACCTAAATTGAATCAAAGCATGTTAGACTAGAATAGCTTGAAGTTTTAACATATGTTCCATTCATGTATAGCTTGGCTTAGTAGCATAATACCAAGGTTGATAGCTTGGGATGGAGGATCTACACTCTCCTAAGGGATACCTTGACTTAGAATTGTAGAATAAATGCCATTGTAGCATGAGTTAGTAGTAGTCATGGTAGCGTAGGATTGAGGATTTACACTCTCTTATGGGTAGCTTGAACTAGCATTGTTAGGATGCTTTCGTGGTAGCATGACTTGGTTTGGCCAAGACCATTTCATGGTAGCTTTAGGATTGAGGATCCATACTATCCTAAGGGTAGCTTGTCTTGCATTGTAAGGTGCATTTCAAGGATAGCTTGAGTTAGGTTAGTCATGGAAGCTTGGGATGAGGACTCATACTTTCCTAAGGTTAGCTTAGGGTTGATAATCATACTCCCTTGTGGATAGCTTGCAATTGTATTCTAGTACACTTGTAAGGGTAGCATGACTTATAAGTTGGTTAGGACTATTTCATGGTAGCTAGGATAGGACACTTGTACCTTTCCTAGAGTAGCTTGGACGTGCATGTTCGTTTGTCTTCCAAGGTAGTTAGATAAGCTTAACCTAGTTATGTTAGCAAGATGATAGCATGGTCTAGCCTATTAGGGGGTTATTCCTTGGTAGCCTTGAAGAGGTAAATAGAATAGAGGGATTAGTCCCCAACTAGTGGACATTCATGATAGTCTAAAGAAGTATTGGGTGTCGGTAGTAGTATGGGATGTTATCCATACATGGCACAAGTATGACTTGAGTCTAGTTGTGAACTTATGTAGTATGACTTAGCTTGGGTTGTTGCCATAGTTGCCTTCCAAAATATGATTGACTAAGGTGGTGGTTTCCTTGTCTATAAGAAGTAAGCTTATAGTAAGACCAAAAGGAGGGTGAATATGACTAAGATGACTTTAAGGCTATGCTTAGTGTGAAGGGTAGTATGGGATGTCTTTCATGCATTGGACAAGTGTGTCTTGAGGTTACTTAGAAGTATGGTGCCCTTATGGTAGAAAGACTTATGACTTAACCATGCATATAGACTATGATTAAGAGGACCAAAAGGGGATACTTGGCTTGGGTAGTAGTATGGGATGCTATTCTTGCTTTGTACATGTATACTTTTGAGGTCACTTGAGAATGGTTCTATTATGGTAATGATGACTAAGAGTCGATTATGCTTATATGATTATGACTTGTCTCCTATGCCCATTAACTATGTCTTATGTTGACTTATGTTTATATGAAGCTTATGTTGGAGACTATGATGATTATGCCAAGACTATGTTATTATATATTGTGCTTATGTCTTATGTTGACTAACCATCTGAGATGCTCTTATGATGTTGTGCTAGCTTTCATACTTGGTACATTTTATACTAACGCATATTGCCTATATTCTAAACAAATGTAGGGTTGAGGTAATTGACTTGTTTTGAAGGTTAGGTTTCCAAGGATCTAGAAGAGTTGAAGAATTGGTGAGTCCTCATAGCTTCGAGGATGAACCCTTAATTCATTTATATCATTTCTTTATGTTTTTAGACTTTGTATGGGCTGCATCCCAAAGACTTTTACTCATGAGTTTAAATAAATGGTTTGAGACAAAGATTTTAGTAAGACTTCCCCTTGCTTTTGTAAAATATGACATTGATTGTAAAAGTTTTAAATTGTTCTGTATTTTCATTTCTATTACCTATGTTATGCTGCTAAGGGCTTATATGAGACCCTTTTGGGGTCAAGTATGACATGTTACGTCTAGGAGGTACCCCTGGGTCGTGACATGTTTGATGCGACAACCCTATGAAACAGCAACCCAACTCTTTGATTGCGTGTCTAAGATCAACAAGGAGACAGTAGGGCCAAGACTTAGACATATTGTTGGGACAGATGGACCTCTTGGCCAAAAAGGTCATGGAGCTAGAAGTAATGTGCCAAAGAAAAGATAGGCATATCCCCCCTCATGAGTGTCGAAGTTCAAACAAGAAAGAGGATGGGCAGATAGAAGAGGTACTTTTACTCATTCATGGCAAAGTCGAAGAACACGATAGAGTGTTGAAGAAGATAAAAGAGAATGTCTTAATGCTGAATCAGATGACAACTTCTCATACCATGTTCAGTTGCTAGAGTCCCAAATGGACCAAGTGTTATCTTGTCTCTACCCAAAGCAACGAAAAGGGTTGCCTTCTGAAAATGAGGCAAACCCCAAGAATGAAACCTAAGTGGCAACTTTCGTCATTTTGACTTGAACCGCCGTTGGAATCAAGTCATTTTTAAATTAGAGTCTGTAAAACTCGGTGAGCCCAGGAGCAAATCAGCCTGTCGTCAAACAGGTCGGCGATCTCGACTTTGTCCGTTGTTTGGAGCCCCACATTAACTGAAGGTCGTGTAAAACTCGGTGAGGTAAGTGCCCACTCGGTGTGTCACCGAGTGGGTCGGCGAGCAAGACTAATGTCACCGACTGTGCAAGAACTGGATGGATTTTAAAGGCCAAAGGTTGAAAATTTCAAAATCTTTCACATTCCCTCACTTTTCAACTTTCCAAACTCACACCCGCACTATATTTTCCCATAATCTTGCTTTATTATCTCGTATTGGTAATTGATTGTGTGTTCAGAGTTATATTAATTACCGCCTAGCTTTACAACTTGTTTATTCAGCTTCTAAGGTTGGTTTACCGAACCCCAAATTCATAATTTGTGATTTTACTCATTTGCAATTGTTCTTATCTTTTTGTTGTGTGTTGGGCCTCTCTGATCGTAAATGTGTATGTGTGTGTCTGATTTAATTTGAATATCTTGCCTAGAATGCCTATATTGTTTATTTCCCGAATATTTTATGCCTTAAAATTGTTTGAAATTGTTGGGTTGTGTTGTATTTTTGTTGGGTCTAGTCGGTGAAGTCTAACTAACCCGCATTTGTGCCAAATGATGTATTTTACCCATAGATGGAGAAGTTGATGTCATTCTAAGGGCAATTGTCATCAAATGACCAAATTATGCCAAATCGGGAGAAGTCTGAGTATCCCGTAGGCATGGGAGTAATGTGTATAAGACTAATTGAATGGGTGCATGTTTAGATTTTGTTCTCGGGGGCTGCGGGGTTGAATTTGAAAGACGGGGTTGAAAGTAGGAACATTAGGCCAATTGGCGAGCTTGGTTGAGCTCGCCGAACCACTCGACGGTTCGCCGAATCCCCCCTAGATCGCCTTTAATCTCTTGAAAATATTAAGTTAGGTTTGTACATTGAGGTGAGAAGCCTGAGTTCGCCGTGTGCACTCGACGACTCGCCGAAATTCCGTCTTGATAGCCCTTTCTGCACCCCTAACCCCTAAACTGCACTGTAACTTTTGGCAGGCTGGTCCTTGCTCGCCGACCGGTACGGTGAGTTTGTCTACAATTGTTTTTCTATGCTTTTGCTTGAATTGTTCCTAATTCTTTTTTATGTTTTTCCAAATATGGGTAGAACCAACCTATACTTGTTGCCCCATAAAAGAGCACGGGGCATTGTTATTAATGAAGGAGGAGCTTATCCTCCTAAAAAG
Source organism: Solanum gracilifrons (assembly GCA_029582605.1). NCBI lineage: Eukaryota > Viridiplantae > Streptophyta > Magnoliopsida > Solanales > Solanaceae > Solanum > Solanum gracilifrons. The sequence continues at coordinate 65,587 of JAJOOH010005092.1, forward strand.
GGAAGAACAAAGCCTCTAAAGGGAAGCAAGGGCAAAGGCAAGAAGCCAGCAGCTGAGGTTCTGGAGCACAACTCTGGCAGCGAGGGAGAAGCCATTAACCCTCAAGCTATATTATCTGAGTCGGACGATGACCAGCCATTACAGTCCCGGCGGGCTGAGATCCGTGCTAGATCTCGCCCTGACTCAGATAGAGTCTCTTCAGCTTCCACCCCAGTAGATTCAGTGCCAACTCTGGCACCTCTTGTAGCCCCAGTACCACCAGTGATTCCTCCTCCACAACTACTTAACAGACTAAAACCTCATGGATTGCGAACTATCCTCGAGGACAAGTTGTTATCTACAGAGGGCCTTGAAGGCAAATACTCCAGTAAGAGGGATACCCTTCATTTCCAAAAATTAGAGTAGTTCACTAAACCCCGTGGCCCCTACATTCCTACATGGGTCCGAGAGTTTTATAATGCATACGGAGAGTTGGTACCCAACGGGAAGAAGTAGGCCAGTGCCTTCAGACCAGTGAAGTCAGTCATGGTTCGAGGGAAGCAAGTCGGGTGCAGTAGTGATTACAATAACATTGTACTGGACAGGGCTCTAGGTGCTACACTGGCATATGAGGGATTGCCTACTACTCAGTTCCTAAATGACTTGAAGGGCTGGCTTGCACCATTGATTTCTGATATCACCCCGAGATGGATCAAGGCAGGGGCCTCTATCGAGAAGAAGGACCTGAATGTTGATGCTCGGTTCTAGTTCTGCTTTATCAGTAGCACCATTATGCCATCCCAGAATGAGTCTGTCATCCGCCAGCCTAAGGTGTCCTGCCTTGGGTCAATTATATCTAGGAGGGTCATAAACATATGACTTATCATAGAGCGGGAGATGGCCATGAGGGCCAAGCAGAGCCAGACCTCCCTACCATTCCCGGTGCTAATTACATATCTATGTCGGCGTGCTGGTGTTCCTCATGACGAGACGAGAGATTTTGAGGTCACTACTACATCCTCTATTGATAACTGGCGTATAGAGGGCTAGTACACTCGGGAGGAGGCAGACAGGAAGAGAGCAACTTCTGTGGTAAAATCCCCAGAGATTGACATAAAGACGATTCCTGTAGAGGTATGCTTGCCTACTTCGGCCTTCGAGCTTCAAGTATATCTGATTCCTTTTATTCCTCCCAGGCTCCTGGCATTTCTACTGCAGCCCAGCCTGCTAGGATTACTCGGGCTATGATCCTGAAGATGGGGCATTTAGCCCATTCGACTGATGTGAGGGCTACCCGTCTAGAGTTGTAGTCCCATGGATGATTGAGAGTGCCATCCTTGCTACACTAACCCCCCTCCCGACATCTATTGATGATTTTACTGCGAGAGTCGCAGCTTGTGAGAGTAGACAAGGGGACTCTTATGAGGTGACGGCTTTGAAAGCTGAGGTTTCAGATCTGAGGAAGGACGTGGACTAGTTGAAGTCCACAGACTTCACTTCACTATTGGAGGCAACGGATGATGTAGATGCCCTGACGACTTATGAGATTCCTCCGGCCACCACCAGAGATGTACATCAGAATGATATGGCAGCTAATGAGTCAGAGGCAGAGACCGACGAGTAGCAGATAAATTTGTGAGATGCTGAGGTTTATGATGATCTGGCTGACCTTGAGGATGCAATGTTCGAGACTGTGTGCCAGACTTCTTTGAGAGACACCATCATGGGTGGGTCCAGTGGAACGGATACTTCTGAGGTGACTTCGGGCACTGAGGCCCCGACAGATGGAGCGACTGCGTAGACAAGACTTCTCTTAACCTCCCATTCTGTCCCTTTTTATTAATATGTGGATATTTTCTTGCATTTGAGGACAAATAGATTTTTGTTAGTGGCGAGGTGAGGTATTTCCATACCTACCTCTTGTTTTGATTATATTTTCTGTATATATTGGGTTTTGTGCTACATATTGTGTTTTGACACTACTTTTGTGGATATTTGAACTTGTGGCTCCTTGTTTTAATTGTAAATAGTTTTTGACCCTTTTTGAACAATGTGCCACCTCTTGATTTTATTGGAATGTGGCTATTCTTTTACGAATTTGAGTATCAGTCTTGATCAATACCAATGACTTGAATAGTGCTCATAATCAAACAAAAATGAATGTGCGGCTACAATGAGATCAAATGAAGTTGCATAGGCAATATGCAAATTTTTGACATCTCGTTGTGACTACCCGATTATCAAATTGAGTCTCTTGTGATGAACATCGCACACTAGCAAAGTTTGGAGTCTTGTTTGACATTGGTGTCAATGCCTTGTGTGATGAGCTTACCGTGAACCATGTGTGATGACACCTAGAATTTGTCCCGTTGGTTCGGTTGATTATGTGAAGTAAGCTCTTAAAATGATCTTAGGCAAAAAATTTAAAGAGTGAAACAATTTGACATTATACCTCTTTTGTGGCCTACCTTGTGAGTGTGTGAACTTTGCTTGAACACCTTTTGAGCCTTAGTCTTTCCTTAGATTAAACTTGATGAAATCGTGACCTTTCTTTATCCCTCACCCTTAATCCTCATGTAATGTGGTTTGTTTGAATAGCCAACTTTAGGCCAAAAGCCTAAGTTGGGGGTGTGGTGAAAAGAGAAGGTAAATCAATAAGTGCAAAGAAGTCCCCTTTGACCCATGGTTTTGAGAAAGATGAAACCCCTCCATACAAAAAAAAATGAAAAAGAAAAAGAATGAAAAAGTTTGAAATAAAGTTGTGAAAGTATAAAAGAAGTGGGATGTCCGATATTCCATGGAAAGTGAATAATGGGGTGTCTTTTAAGCATGAATGAGAATGATGAAGAAAATGACAGAAAGTGTTGTTCATACCACATTTCTAAGGATAGCAGCCACTGAGCCTAAATGACCATACCTTCAGCCCCGTAACAAGCCTTGAAAAGACCTTTTTAATCTTGAATGAGCTAAAAGAAGTGTTAATTGGAAAATAAGGGCAAACATATGGGTGGAGTCATTCATGAGTTCATCTTTGTGAGTGTGAGAGTTGTTGATTCCGAAAATATTAATTGTTGAACCATTGTGTGTGAATATTGAATCATTCTTTGTGTGAGGCAATTTGAGTACCTTTGTTGAGCTTGAACCTGCATTTGAAGAAAGTATTGGGAACTTGAGAATCTTTGATAATGGTGAGTCACAACTTCAATCTTTGAGTGCACAATTTATACTTGCATGAGTAAGTTGAGTCTTTTTGTGTGCATTCATGATTGAGTCTGGTATAGCACTGTTTGAGACATCCTTTTTGAACTGTTGAACTTGAGTTTTACTTGAGGACAAGCAAAAGTTTAAGTTGGGGGTGTTGATGAGTCCACGATTTGGACTCATTTAGGGCTTTATTTGAATAGATTCAGTATCCTCAAATGCTTTCTTTGTGCCAAAAATTGATGTAAAATCCTTGATTTCTAGGTATTTTGATTGAGAAACAAAGCATGGACACTAATTTGCAAAAAGGAACGAAGCGAGCTGAAAAAAGGAAGAAATGAAGGCCTGGTGATCATCAAGTCCCTTTGTTGAGTCGCCGAATGGCCACCATCTCGCCTAAAGTTCCAGTTTGCCAAGCCCTGAAGGAGAAAATCAAGTTGATGAGAGAAGGGAGCAGTCGGTGTGTCACCGAGTGCTCCGCGATGCACTGTTGGATCGCCCAAAGTTACAGAACTTGAGGATGCTGAAGGCCAAAGGAAAAAGGCGACGGAACTGACCAAAGGGCGGATCAGAGTGCCCGACTTACTCTGTCGAATGGCCCTTTGCAGCATCTTTTGGCAACTATAAATACGTTTTTGAACATCTAGTTTAATTATTGATATTATTCATTATCTTTTAATCAGTTTTTGAGAACTATCATCTGAGACATTGAACTCTGAGTATTGAGACAAGTTTTCCTTAGCGTTGAAGAATTGAAGTTTTCCATTTTCGAGAAATTGGAAGTGGGTCTTTGAGATTCTTGAATTTGGACCTTTGTAAAGATGAAATAAATCTTACCCAACGATTTTTATCTTTTTATGATGTCTAGCTAAAACCTTAATTTTTGGTGTGTGATTTTGTGATTATGGGTTGATTTAGCTTTGGGTATTGCTAATTGTTAGTTTAAATGTTATTTAGAATTGATTTCAATCATTCATTGTGGTTAAAATTAAATGATTGTAGTTGCAAATGCAGTCCTACCTTGATGTTTTTGGGATGCGAGAGAGAGAGGTTTTAAGACCAAGATTATAGATTAATGGTCTGTGGGTCATCATGGGTTCATCTCGAGAGAGTGAATCCTAAACCATTTTCCACACATTCATCTTGAGAGAGTGAATGGACTAAGGCGTAGGCTATTCTTATTTGCTTTCTTATTGGTGTTCGAGAGAAACCGACTTGATTCGGGGTAAATTGTTCAAGAGAAAGTTTACCTCCTCTATAGTCTAGCCTATTCACTAATTTACAGTTATTTACTAACAATTGCAATTACCCATTAGTCTATATTAGCCTATAATCAAATCACATCCTTCGATAATGACTATTCCTATGATTGCCTTGAGCATATTCGTACTTTCCTATTGAATCTTAAACACGTACCGCTCCCTGTGGGATTCGACCCCAACTCATTTAGTTGGGTTATATACTGACTAATGATCGTTGACGCTTAGAACTGGATTAAGTGTCCTTGATAACGTTATTCAATCACTCACCCTGGAGCGACGAAGATGTATCAAGGCCTTCGACAAATCTATTGGTGGAATGGTATGAAAAAAGATACTACAGAGATGGTAGTTGAATGTCCCAACTGTCAACAAGTTAAAGCAAAGCATCAGAGGACTGGAGGCGTAACCCAGCATATTAAGCTTTCGTTATGGAAATGGGATATGATAAATATAGACTTTATCACTGGTTTGCCTCGCACTCCATGAAGGTATGATTCCATTTGGGTAATTACCGATAGGCTCATTTCTTGACAGTTAGAACCACATATTCAGTTGAAGATTATGCAAAGATTTACATTCAGGAGATTGTTTGCCTTCACGGAGTTCCATTATCTGTTATCTCAGATCGAGGAGCTCAATTTACAGCACATTTTTGGAGACCATTTCAGAAGGGTCTAGGAACTTTGGTAAATCTTAGCACCGTTTTTCATCCACAAACTTATGGACAGGTAGAACGTACTATTCAAACGGTTGAGGATATGTTACGTGCTTGTACGCTCGCATTTAAAGGAAGTTGGGATCAACATCAACTTGTTATCTAGTTTGCTTATAATAATAGTTTTCAATCTAGTATTCAGATGGCCCCTTACGAAGCACTATATGGGTGGAAGTGTAGGTCGCCGATCGGTTGGTTTGTGCTCAGGGAAGCAGATTTGCTAGGTCCCAATCTAGTCCAACAAGCAATTGAAAAGGTAAATCTTATTAGAGATCGGCTTCATACAGCACAGTGTCGGTAGAAGTCTTATGCCGATGTTCGACAACGGAACTTAGAGTTTGATGTAGAAGATTGGGTTTTCCTGAAAGTATCACCTATGAAGGGAATCATGCGATTCTAAAATGTGTGGCGGGCGAATGTTCATAAAGGGGGAAAAACGTAAGATCCCATACTTTTCTCTATTCCTGCACAATATGTGTGGTGTAGTTTGGCATGGTTATATGAGATGTATATGACATGGTATCATACATTGGAGATTAAGATTGCAAATGGGTGACAGTATCAAGGAACTAAACAAAAGTTTTAGGTCAAAGAGACCCCTCAGACAAAATTCTAGATTAAAGAAATGGCTGGGGTAGAACTTCGCTCGTTTGAAAGGTTTTAATTATCTCATACCTTAGGGTAAGCCTATGAGTGTCAAACATGCTAAGAATAGTGTTTTATGAGGTATTATAATAGCACAAGATTCGTATGTTAAGTTTTGAGGTCAAGAAAATTAGCAAAACTAAGGTCGGCAAAAGTTATAGAAGATTCTCTAATAATATTTTCTTATCTTTGGGTCAAATGTCTTGGATGTTTTCTCCCAATATGTAAAGAGTTAGAAGGCCCCTGACCAATCAGATCGAAGGCCTACGAGTCTAGTTTGGAACACACAAAACCTTGTATCCAACCGATATCGAAGTAAGAAGTTATGAGGGTTTTACCGCAGACTGCCAGGGAAAAATCCGAGTCACGATACGGGTCGGGTAAAAATGTGATATGTCGGCTTACCCAAAGTTTTAGGGCATGAAAACATTTCTTTTAACTCCCTAACCAGAAATAAATCTTAAGAGAGGGTTCTAATGGAGTTCTTGCACGATGAAGGTTAGTTTTTGACAATATCTACCATTAAAGGTTTGCCCCCGTGTCTAGAAACGTGATCTCTACATGTGGCAATCATTTTTCCCTTCTATTAGATGTGATTGGAGCTAGTTTTTGAAGATATAAATTGATAGTTATTGTTGTTTCTTCAAGGAGTAAACTTGGTTAAATAAGGTAATCATCTCGGGACCCTTTTATGACTATTTTTATGAAGTTCTACGGACCTTTCGTCAAGTTGAAACCATATGGTAAATCTATCGATTTAAACTCAATTATGAATTGTTTATAGGTGTGTACCAGATGTGTATGTATATTGTTTGTGAAGCTTAGGACATAAGGAATAACTTTCGTGAAGAAACTACGGTCATTCGAACGTTCATTGGAAAGGTATGTTAAGGCTAAGCTCCATCCCTCATTTTAGCACCACTCTTGGGAAATTCCTAAATTGCCAAATATGATATTTTGCTTTTCTCTAGCTACAAAGAGCTTCAGTGAAAGGCATTAAGATCTCAAGTAAATTATTTTTGTGATTCTATGATCTTGATATTCCACTCGTTCGAAGAAATAGAGTATTCGACATCTACATGTCATTTTATCGGTTTCCTTGATTATATGTCCGCATGTATGCATTCTTATTCTTCTTTGGGTGATGTGACCTAAAATATTACAGGAGACCCTTATAACTTGTAACTAGCCCTCTTTCCCCACTAAAGTTATCATGAAAAATCTTTTAAGTAACTCACGATCTACAAAACTCTCAAATATAATTGAAATGTTTAAACTATTAGAACACTTGGTTTTTGAAATACGTCTGCTATAAATTATCAAGGAACCACGTTAGGAACTAAGTAAATCACCTTATCTTGTTAAAAATATCTCCAAGGTTAGATTATCTTTCTAAAATTCGAGCCAACTTTTCAAGCTTATTTGGAAGAACATATGAGGTTCCATGAGATGGTTACATGTTATACAAAAGTGATTGTGGTGTTATGCGAACAAGACTACAAACGGGCCAATATTGGCAACATGACAATGGTAACATATAGGTGTTATAAATCCATGACATGATATGCTATGCATTCTACTCCCGAGCTATAATAAGGAAATATGGGGCCTAATGCCTATATTTATACGTATGAGACATCGATAACCACAGATTGGCGTATAGCATGCCGGTTAGCTACCGGGAAGCACCACCATTGCTAGCATTTGCTGGGGTATTTCATTCATTTACATCTATATATATTTATTCACGACATACGATTATACGATCATACCATGCATATTTAGATAGTAGGAGCCCAAATGTCAGCTAGGGAGATTATTTGAGTTTCAATTTTAGGTGGAATCTCTATTACCCTTTTACCATAACTATTTATGATTGTACTTTCCGCTTTATATAACGGTATATTTTTATTCGTACTGACGTCCCATTACTTGGGGACGCTGCTTTTTGTTTCATGCGAGCAGGTTTTGGCATGGATTTTGATCGACCCACCGCTAGGATTCGGGTTCAACTATGAGTTGGTAAGCTCGATCTTATACTGGGATATCAAAGAAGGTTTACTTTTGTTCTACAGTTTAGGTATAGTCGGGGACTTGTCCCGACAGTGCTTATGTCACTCATAGAGGCTATTGTCTCCACAATATTTTAGGTTTTCTTTTTTATGTTTCATTCTCCGGTCCATACACTTGGCATGTATATATATGTGTGTGTAAGTAGGTATGTCTTCAGTTGTGGCCTCGTCGTCTAGCTTGTACATCTTTATTTTTTTGGCTTGTCTACCATTGTTTGTTTAGGTTATTCTGATTGAGGTCATGACCTTTAGGGTTCAGGCTTCACTTTTTAGAGGTTCTGCTGACCAATTTTTTTGTCTCACAGTTTGGTTACCTAGTATGATTTAGTTGGTAACTTGATCTAGTAGGGTATCTAATGCCAGTTACGCCCCTATTTCGGGGCATGACAGCCAACTAGCATGCGAACTGAAGACATTTAAGAGTAAAACCGTTTTAAATTCAAAATCTCTTAATTTTCATACTTTTCAACTTCTAAACTTTCGCAACTACTTTTACTTTCTTTCATACTACATTTTCTTGCCTTTTTGTGTGGGACTTACGACTAGGGAAGGATTTTTGGATTCTTTGCTTGCCTAGAATTTCAAATATTCAGCATACAAGGTTGGTTTTTTGAACACCTTTTTACAATTGGTTGTAATCAAATGCATGATCGTTCTGTAGTTGTTATATGTGCTTGTTTTTTTGTTTATCGTTTGATGGTTTATTTGTTCGTATTTAGTTGAAATCATGATTAATTGGATTTAGACAGTGAATTCCCATGCTAATGATTGTTAAAATTGTTGGGTTGTATTGAAATTATTGTGGTTTTAGTGGGGTGAAGTCTGAGTAACCCCAAATTGTGCTAGTTGTCGAGTTTTTCCTAATGATAAAGCGATTGTCGTCATTCTTAAGGGAAAAATACGTCAATTGGCCAATTTTGTCCAAATCAGGTAAAGTTTATGTACCTCGTAGGAATGGGCCTTATGGGTGTTAGTTGAATTGCATGAAATGATACTTTAATTTATTTTTCGTGGGCTGCAGATTAGATTTTTATGTACAGGGTACAAATCTAGCAGGTTGGACTACTCAGCAAGCTGGGTCGAGCTCGCTGAGTGGTTCGGCAGTTCCCCTAATCTCCCCTAGATCACCTTTTAATTCCCTATTTTGTGAGTCTGAGTTTTGTAACTTTTAACAATCTGCTAGAGCTCGCCAGTTCACTCGAAGACTCGCTGAAAATAACTTTAGATCGCCCTTCTGCGCCCTAGATTTTTGAAATTGTTCTGTAACTTTCGGCGAACCACTTCTAGTTCACAGAATAGTGTCGGCGATCTGCCGATTGTCCCTGGGAGTTGCCGACCTGCTTTTATTTTTTAGTTATTTTACTCTAGAACTTTCAGCGAGCCCGACATGGCTTGCCAAAGGGGTTCGGCACCTCACCGAACGATTCGGTGAGTCTTTCTGTGCAGTTTTTCCTACTTTGTTTTTTCTTCGAATTGCATCTAACATGTGTTGTTTTATGTTACAGAAATGACTAGACCCAAAGTAGCCGAAAGGAATCAATCGCCTCGAAATAGGGCACGTGGAATATTAATCAATGAGGAGGTTGCTGCTTGCCAGACCCCGACTACTAAAATTCCTCCAATAGGGGGAGAGGGCAAAGGCAATTTCCCTTTGTAGCCGACACCTGTGGAGGAGAGCTTTGATAGCGAGGGTATTTACTCCACATACCTCACTCCCTCCAGCAGTGAGGGCCAGTCTGAGGACAGTTCTTCGACATCCATTTCGAAGTCGGAAGATGAGCAATCCCTACAGGCTAAGAGAGAAGAGCTACGCTACAAGGCAATGAATTATCCATCTAGGATCCCGGTTTCTCCTATTCTTCCTGCACCTCCAGCTCAGATAGTTGTACAGGCCCACCAGTTCATCTTCCTCGCCGGTCAGTCAATCGACTTTAGGCTGAGGGTTCAAGGACCATTTTGGAAGAAAATTTGTTGTCTACCTATGGGGTGGTGGACAGGTATCCTGCGGTGTGGAACACTTTGAAGCTCCACAAATTTGAAGTCTTTACTAAACCTCGAGTCCCTTACATCCCTACTTAGGTCCGAGAGTTTTATGCCACATAATGAGAGTTGGTGTCGAAAGGGAAAATAAAGGCAAGTGCCTTCAAGCTAGTTGCTTCCTGGTTGTTCGAGGTAACAAGGTCAAATGTAGCAGCACAGAGATAAATGAGGTACTCGGGTGTTCACGAGATTGCATGCATAATTACCCCGACTTAATCAAGAAGAAGAGCCTAGAGTATCTAAAGGGGTGGCTGGCACCCCTCTTTTCTGATGTTACTCCGAGGTGGATCAAGGCAGGTGCACCGATTGAGAAGAAGAACTTGAATGTTGCTTCCAGGTACTGGTTCGGGTTCTTTAGCAGCACCATCATACCTTCACAGAATAAGTCAATTTTCTGGCATCTAAAGGTTGCTTGTCTAGGGTCGATTATGGATCAACAAATGTTAAATTTGGTTCTGCTCATTGAGCAAGAGATGGGAATGAGGGCCAAGCGGAGTCAGACCTCCCTTCCATTTCTGGTGCTGATCACCGAGTTGTGCATACAAGCCCATGTTCCAAGGGTTGAGAAGACCTCAAATCTGAAGTATTGAGGCCAAGTACTTTAGAGATGATGCCGATAAAAGGAGAGCTTCACCGGTAGATACGTCCTCGGTAGTTGATGTTGATATGCTGTCGACCAAGGTTATACTTCCTCCTCAGGCCAGTAAGCCTACAGTTACCTCTGGTCCTTCTACTTCTTCACCTTCTAATTCATCTACTACACCCCCTTCCTCTGTTGTTGCATCTGCTACTGCCTCCTGACCCCCTATCCCCAAGGCCATGCTATACAAGATGGCTCATCTGGCCTAGTCTGCTAATGTGTGTGCCTCCCAGGTTGAGGCCGTTGTGCTTGGGATGATAGAGCGGGAGATTGTTGCTGCCTTGGCCCCGATTAGGGCTAAGATGAGAGAACATCGAGAGCTGATTAATGGCCATCGACTTGCAGTATATTCCCTTGATGTGATGGTAAAGACTTGCGAGCACGGTCGGGGTGATTTTTCCACTGTGATGGCCCTAAAGGCCAATGTTTCTAGGTTGAGGAAAGATATAGACGAGCTGAAGTCCATGGACTTATCGATGATGTTTGGTATGATAGAGATCCCGAGGTCCCGAGCCTTGATATTCCAACTAGTTCTGACGTTCCTATGGTGACTACAACCACAGATGTTGTGAGGGCTGATTATGCAGATGCTGAGTCTGAGGTGAAGACTGATGAGAGGGAGCTCGGTGTTAGAGATGACACTTTGTATGATGATTTGGCTGACTTGGAGGAGACATGATTGAAACTGATGTGCAGGCATCACTCAGAGAGACATCGATGGTGGGCTCTATTGGAGCCAAGGATGTTGCTAATCCGGGCACTGATGCCCCGACGATGGAGTTACAGGCATGCAAACTTAACCCAAGGCTTAGCCTAGCAGGATGATCCTCTTTCCTCCATTTATGTTACTTTTTAGACTATTTTATTATTTCTTTGCATTTGAGGACAACTGCTAGATTAGTTTGGCAGGGTGAGGTATTTATATACCTACCTCTTCTGGGTTGTTTTTGTAGATGTTTGCTATTGTGGTTTTGTGAATGTCGAATTCTTTTGTGTTATATATATATATACATATATATGGTTTTTATCCATTGTGCATGTCCGTTGTTTTGAATTGCAAATGATTTTGAACCAATATTAAAAATCTACCACCTCTTTTGTGTTTGACTGTAGTTGTTCTCTTGCATTTTTGAGTGTCGGTTGTGGTCAATACAGATGATTTGAATAGTGCTCTCAATTGAACGATATGAATGTGCGGCTAGGATGAGGCAAACTGAGTTACATAGGTCATATGTGAACTCCTAACATTTTATTGTGACTAGCCGGTTGTCGAATCAATCTCTTGTGATGTAAAGTTTTGTTTGATAATTGTGTCGAATTTCATGTGTGGTGAGGTTGTATTGGATATTGTGCTTGATGACGCCCAGAACTTGCTCCGTTAGTCCAATTTATTGATTGAAGCAAGTGATTGTAATGATCTTAGGCTAAATTTGTGAAGAGTGGACCAAATTGATAATATACCACTTTCTGGATACCTTGTGAGAAGTGTGAACTTTGTTTGGCACCTTTTGAGCCTATCCTTTTCTTCGGAAGAAACTATAACAACTTTGACCTTTTTCCCATAACCTATAACCTTCGTAAAGTATTGGTTCTTTGAATAGCCAACTTAGGCCAAAAGCCTAAGTTGGGGGGTGTGGCGAAAAACAAGGAAAGTCAAGAATTGTAAAAACGCCCCTTTTGAAGCAATGGTTTGAAAAAAGATGAAGTCCCTCCATGTAAAAAAAAATAGAAAGAAAAGAAAAGGTGAAAATGGAAAAATACTGAAAAATAGAAAAGTTTGTGAAATAAAGTGGGTGAAAGGAGCACAAGAATAGGGTATTCAATGAGTTATGCTTAAAGAATAATAGTGTGGGTTGTGAACATGTTAGAATGTGAAAGAGAAGGAGAAAAAGAGACTTTGAGGCCATACTTCATGAAGGAAGAAGCCAATATACAAAAACGATCATACCTTTGCAATCAGCTCCGTTACAAGCCTTGAAAGACTTAGTTGATCTCTAGTGAGCTGAAAATAATGTTAATAGGAAAATAAGGGCAAGCCTATTGGTAGAATAATGCATGTGTTCATCTTTGGGAGTGTGAGAGTTGTATTTTATTCCGAGATTATAAGGTGTTGATGAATCTTGTGTGAAAATGGAATCATACTTGGTTTGAGGGCATTTGCATGTTGTTGTTGAGCTTCAACTTGCATTTGAGGCAAGCATTGTGAGTTGTAGTCTATTTGATACTAGTTAGTCACAATTTGAAAGTTAGAGTGCACAATTGAATATTGTACGTGTATTTTGAACCTCTTGTGTGCATTTATGTTGAGTCTTGAGCAGCACTATTTGTAGACATCTTTGTTGAACTGTTTGATCTTGAGTTCTACTCGAGGATAGGCAAAAGATTAAGTTGGGGTGTTGATGAGTTTGAGATTTCGACTCATTTAGAGATTTTTTTACATAGTTTTATTGTCATCAATGCTTAGTTTATGCTCTAAACTAATGTTATAAGTGTTGATTTGAAGCAATAAAGGCTAAGGAGCAAGGCAAAAACATTAGGCAAAAAGGAGCAAAAAAAGCTGAAGAAGTGAAGAAAGGCAATCCTGGTGATTGCCAAGACTACTCGGCGAGCTGTCGAGTGGCTCTTTAGCTCGCCAAAGGTTCTAGCATGCCATCCCTAGGGAAGAACCTACTTGGCAATGGAAATGGACAGTCGGTGCACCGCCGAACGGATCGGCGACCTCGATCCTGATCGCTTAAAGTTACAGAACCCTGAAGATATATCTTCCATTTCACTATATTCAAGTAGTCATCTCTCCTCCTATCACTCAATGTCCGGGGTATATGCTACTCCATGAAGAAGCTAGAAAATGTCACCCAAGTCATACGTAGTGCCTTTACTTGTCAGCACTCAACCTGAGATCACCACCACATTTCGGCGTCTCCCTGAAGCTAGTATGTTACAAACGCAACACCAAACCTCTTCCTTATATTCATATTAGAAGCAACTCGTGACAATCAACAAGGACATTATACGCATCTTCGTATTCAGTACCCTTGAAAAACAGAGTTTCAACTCTAAGAACTTAATAAAGAGATCATGATAGTCACTAGTCATTTCATGCCCACAGTGAATCGAGAAAAGATGTCTATTTCCAAGGATGCATCCTCTCTTTCTAGTACTGACCATATGTGAAATAGAGTGAACAAGGTAAGATACCAATTTGTATAACCTAGATACCAATTGGATTCAAGTAATAACATGAAAGAAGAAGGAATGGAGTTTTCCTAAGGTCCCATAGCCTCTCGAAGAAAAGTAAAGGTGTCCCCATACCGTTTTGCAAGACTCTACTAGACATGTCCTTGTGTGATGAGATCACCAAACCTAACGCTCTGAAACCAAGTTTTTCACGACCCAAAATGAGTCATGGGTTGCACCTACACCTAACCTTTTAGGTGGGCGAACCAATGAATTCAACCCAACTTATATTTATCGTTTAACTTACAAAATACTCATCATAATGCAGAAGCTTAAATCTACTTCATGTAAGAAACATAAATCTACTAACGTCTGTTAAATATCGTTTCCCAAAACCTAAAAGTCATCATATCAAGGACATCTAATCTCCAATTACTATGTCTTAGAGTATCAAAGACACAAAAATAAATAAATAAAATAGTTTATGTCCGAAAACTAAGGACATCATGCCATGACCGATGAGAATCCCAACACGAGTTTGAATGAATAGCTCACCCTGGAACCTGGTATACTGAAGATTTGCTAGAGCTGAGGGTTAATTGAAGTCGTTCGTACACTCGCTGCACTCCACAAAAGAAAACGAAGAAAAACACAAGTAGGGCTCAGTACAGGGGAACATGTACTGAGTAGATATCATCGTCCGACTCAAAATAGTAACTAATATGCATAAAGTAATAGTATAAAATCAACTATAGCACTTAGCCGGTGACAAGCAACAAACAACATGAACAAGTGACAACCAAAGCAAGTACATAAGCAATCACAATATCAAGCACACACACAAGGACTCTTCTACACCACGCTCATTTGGGAAATGGGTTCTTTGAGATTGAGTACATTCAGTTAATTCAATATGTTTTTCATCAATGTTACTGTGTTAAAACGTGACACTTGATTCAATAATATGGTATCGCAATGTGACACCCGATCCAATAATATCATGTCGGAACGTGACACCCGATCCAATAATATCGTGTTGAAATGTGACACCCGATCTAATAATATCGTGTCAGCCCGTTGCACCCGATCCAAATATATCATTAATTTATCATTTATTATCACTACTTTTCACTTCATTAATGGGGCCAAACGGGCTATTATAGTTCTCCTATGTAAATTTCGAAATCACGCTATTATTCATAAAATGTGGCACCCACCGCCTCAAAATCCTGGATCCGCCACTGGTTGGAGGAAATAAATTTGGAGGACATGTTCCTAGGTTCAGTAAGTTGCATAATTTGCATCTTTTTGCCATGCATAATAAACAATTTGGGACTGAGAAATATGATGATAACTAACATAAATTGTTTATATATGCAAAACAATGTGTTTGAAGGGACATTTTATGAGTTTTTCAACAACCTCTCAAGTAATCTGGCATTTGTCGACTTGTCAAACAATCATTTTTTCAAGACGTATCCCGATAGAGATTGAGCGATTTTTCAAATTGGAAGAGCTTTGGCTGAGCGGAATCCAACTCACAGTTATCATCCCTCTGACTATTGAGAATCTTTATAAGCTAAGATATTTATACCTATCCCAAAATAGGATCATGTAGTATACCCTTCTCCATTACAAATATGAGCCTTTTAAAAAAGTTAAATCTTTATCATAACAATCTTAGAGTTAGATTAACTTCAATTTTGGTCAAAAATGTCAAAAAATGCAAAACAATTTTATCGTTTTAATACCCAAAGAAATGTGTCTCGCCTCTTCTTTAGTTATTCTAAGCCTTTCCGGTAAAAACTTGACTGGTACGCTCCCCAAAGAAATCAATAGCCTCAAAAATCTCTTATCATTAAATGTCTCTTTTAGTAATCTCACTGGTGAAATTCTTTGTACACTTGTTAACTTAATAATGAAAAGGAATTTATTTCACAATCATACCTTCCACTTTCAGTTCACTAAAGAGTCTTCAAGTTTTAGATCTTTCTCATAAGAAGATGTCAGGTATAGTTATAAGTTGTCAAGTTTTAGTCTTCAAGTGGTTATAAGAATATTTTAGAAACGGTTGGTAAGCATGCTACTATAAAAGTATTGAATCTTTTACAATATGGATCTATCAAAAGTTTCATAGCACAATGTGAGGCCTTGAAAAATATTAGACATTAGAATTTAGTTAAGCTACATGATTACAGTAGCAACAAATTTAAGGCACTGGTTTACGAGTTTATGACTAATGGAAGTTTGAAGGACTTCTGCATCCAAATAATTCAAGACCAAACGTTCAGCCAAGAAGATTGGAATTTCTACAAAGGCTCAATATTTCTATTGATGTTGCTAGTGCAATTCATTATCTTCATTATGATTGTCAAATATCACTAGTTTATTGGGATCTCAAACCAAGAAATATTCTCCTTGACAATGAATTGGTTGCCTGTTGGGGATTTTTGAATGCCAAGATTCTTACATCTAACTGACAACATCACTTGTAGATTTCGGACAAGCTCTACAACTTTTAAAAGATCAATTGGCTATGTAGCTCCACATAAATTCACGTACAATAATTAATAATTATATTCCAAAAAACATTTTATCATAGGTCATAACATTAAGCTTTTAGATTGTTTCACATTGGAGAAAAATAGTACTTCTGGGATGAATGTGTATGATAGCCCCCTTTAGTATCTCTGCCCACCTATTTTGCTCCCACAACAAGAAGAAGATTTTGCAGCAATTATTTAGCGGCTAATAATATCATTATCGTTATACTATATTTAACGGCAATAATAAATATAGGTATTTATAACCATCACTGTATAGAAATATTGCTAAACATGTTAGCTTCTCTAGATGCAACAAAATTAACCCAAATGTCACTATATTTTTGCGGAAAAAATTATTATTGCTAGAAGGAAAATCTATTGCCACTAAATGTCACTTTATTTTTTTAATGAATAGGGATGAAGACTAAGTGTTTTCTATGTGTGATGGCGTGATAAGAGAAGGACGTGAAAAATGTGTCGAGGATTGTAACATCTCGCAACTAGAAAGAACTAGAAGGAAGTTTAAAATCTGGAAATAGTTATTTTTGGAAAGTATAAGGAAATCTGGAAAATTTTAAGCAAGTTAAATAGAATTTTTAGTAAAATTCAAACGGCCATAACTCCTAGATCAGGATGATTTAGGTGTAGTTCCAGATATGGTTGGAAAGCTATTGGAATGATCTTTCCAACTCTGCCAAGTTTGTGCGATTCCGAGTTCGTATGACTGAGTTAAGCCCTTTGGAAGTTGGGTTGTTCGAATAAGGAAATGCCCGATCCGGATTTTTGAAGGGTAGTTTGGTCTTTTCCTTACCCAATTAATTGAATCCATTTTTAATAAAAAAGTTGGGGTCAAAACTGAGTTAGTTCAGTTTACACTTTTGAGAAATAGTGTTAGTGCTTTTGAAGAAAGAACGCAAGAGAAAGGAGAAGAGGAAAAGCAAGATTCGCCAAGAACGATCGATTTTGATTGCGGATTCGCCAAGGAATTGACCCTACAGGGTATGTGAGTCTCTCATAGCATTGGGTTCATTCATCCACGTGCCAAACATGTTTAGTTCAGCGAAATTCATCCTGAAAGAGTTTGAAAGTTGATGTTCTTGATATGAATTCTTGAATTTGAATGTTGTTCTTCAATTGGGATGAATTGAGAAGTTTCTGAATTCGTTACGTCGTATTACAGAGTCGTTTCGGGTTAGGTTCCTAGGTACATTTGTTGGGTATCTGTATCTAAAAGTAATTTGAGAAAAAGAACCGAGTTTGGTGAATTGGGACTGGAAAACGAAGAAGAAATTTTGTCGGACGAAATCAGAGAGTGGCCAAGCCTCGCGCACCGAGTGCCTAGATTTGAAGTTTCAGCTTCGCGTCGCGGAGCTGACACGAGGTGTTCTGCCTCAAAAGATGTTTTCGGAACCAAAATTTAATTATGCCTCCGCGTCGCGGACCCACCTTCAAATCTTGATTTTTGGTCTTTTCTTATGATTAGCTATCTAAAATCTTTCCAAAATAACATGAGATCATTCCAAACACGAATCATAATCCTTGAATCCATAATTCAATTCGAGGATCAGTTAAGAGTCAAGTCAAGAGCAATTAAGATCAAAGTCAAGAGAAGTCAAGAGTCAAGTAAGAGAAGTTCATTTCAAGTTTTCATAAGTCTTTTTCAAACGTTTTAACTTTGTTTTAAGACTTAGGTTTTGAAGTTGAATAAAGAGTAAGAGCAAAGGTCATTTTCGTTAAAATGATATATGAGAACTAAGTATTCCCAAGATTAAATGTTTTCACATTTAAGATGAGAGGAAACTTATATTTCCAAAAATGTTTTGAACAACAAAAGGAGACATTGATTCCAAGAGAGCTTTTTAAGCTAAGTTTGAGAAATTATCTCAAACCAGAGAAGAAGTTGTTTTAAAAACATATGAGCTAAGTATATTTTGGGAGTAGTATTGAACACCGATATGGGGATGCGAGTTCATATTAACTCAAGCCACCATAAACCATGTAGCCATCTTGGGCAGAAAAAGGATCATACTTTTTAGGTGATTCCTTAGTGCTTTTTAGCATAGACTAGTAAATCCACTTAGTAGTTTAGGTTCTATACCGATGACAAGGTATAGGACAGTCCTTGGCAACGTGAGGTAAAACGTTGTACCATCACTTAGGCTCATAGTGATGGTTGTCAGTTAGAGAATCTTCCACAGAAGTTATATTACTTTCGAAATGAATAAAGTTAAGTTTGTTATTGCTTTATCTTTAATGAACTAAGATTGTTTTCAGTTGTTTTATAAGCTTCATATATATATCGCATGTGTTTAATTACCTTATATTGAGTTGAATATCCATGAGTTGAGAAGAGCCAGGTAGGTGTTTCTTCCATAATCTCTTTCGAGCTTATGTTTGTTAGCATTCCAACTGACATACTCGTACATTCAATGTATTGATGTCAGTTGTCCTGCATTTTATTATGATGCTGATGCAGATAACCAGGATCAGCATCCAGCGCCTCATTGATCCATCTTGAGCATTCAGAGTCTATTGGTGAGCCTTATTGCATTCCTGAGGACTCCTTTATTTGCTTTCTAGTCTTTTATATGTTAGGATGATCGGGGTTCCTGTCCAGACGTCCCTCTTTGTTTTAGAGGCTTCATAGACAGTTAGTAGTTTCGTAGTCTTTGCATTATCATTCTTATGTTAAAGACTTGGGTTGCCACTTTTGGCCAAGTTGAATGTTTAATCCTCTAATCATTCTCAGTTATTTGATTATTCAGTTCAGTTAAGTTCATTGATCATTATAGATATGAATATTGTCTTCCGCTGAGTTAAGTAAGCCAGGCCAAGGGTTTGCTTGGGGCCAGCAATGGTCTTTGAGTGCTAGTCCTATCCAGGGTGTAGGTTCGGGGTGTGACAAACTTGGTATCAGAGCACAGAGTTCAAGAATCCTAGGAAGTCTATGAAGCCATGTGTGTAGAGTCTTAGTTATCGGTGTGAAGCGCACCACATCTATAATTAAGAGGCTGCAACACTTAGGAAATTATCTCACTTCTTTTACACTTTTTTCGTGCGTTAGAGTTTGATCTTTAAAAAAGTTTCTTCTAATTCGTGGTTGCGCGTGTTTTCAGATAATCATGCCTCCATGAAGAGAAGTCAGATGTCGTCCAGCTAGGAGAAATATTGAAGAGCAAGAGTTACCTAATGCACCCGAAGTGCAACCTCAAGGTGAAGTCACCAATCCTGAGTATCGTGAGGCTATCTGGATGTTGAGCCAAACTGTGACTAACTAGGTTGGGCAGAAAAGAGGGGCTCGACATGAAGAGGCTGACACGTCAAGGATTCGTGAGTTCTTGAGGATGAATCCTCCAAGTTTCACTGGTTCCAATAATACTGAGGATCCAGAGAACTTCATTGAGGAACTGAAAAAGGTATTTGACGTGATGCATGTTGCTGATATTGATAGAGTTGAGCTAGCTGCATTTCAAATGAACAATGCTGCTACGACCTGGTTTGATCAGTGGAAAGGGGGTAGAGCTGAGGATGTACCGCCTGCGAATTGGGCCAGTTTTAAGGAAGCTTTCTTGGGGCATTTCTTTCCCTGGGAACTGAAAGAGGCCAAGGTACGTGAGTTCCTCACACTTAAGAAGGATTCTCTAAGTGTTCATGAATATGGGTTGAAATTCACCCAACTATCCCGTTATGCTCCAGAGATGGTTAAGGATATGAGAAATAGAATGAGCTTGTTCGTTGATGGGTTGGACCGTCTATCAAGCAAAGAGGGTCGGGTAGCAATGCTTATTGGGGATATGGACATTTCTATGTTGATGGTCTATGTGCAGCAGGTAGAGGAAGAAAATCTTAGAGATAGAGAGGAGTTCAAGAATAAGAAAGCCAAGATAGGAAATGAGTCTGGGCAGCAGAAGGGTAGTGTGAATCGTTCGTCCTTTCAGAAGAAAAAGGGGACTGCACCATCATCTGCTAGTGCACCTGCACCTAAGAACAAAGGTGAGTATAATGGCCAGAATTCACAGAACTTCATAGCTAGACCAGCACAGTCTCAAGGTAGTGTGGCACAATGAGGTAGTTGGGCACCTGTATGTGGTAGATGTGGTAGAAACCACTCAGGTAAGTGTCGTGATGGCCAAACAGGTTGTTTCAAGTGTGGGCAAGAGAGACACTTCATGAAGGAGTGTCTTAAGAATAAGCAAGGTAGTGGAAATCCAAGCAATAGAGCCTAGTCTTCATCAGTTGCTCCACCAGACAGGGCTGCACCTAGAGGAACTACTTTCGGTACTGGTGAAGGAGCAAACTGCCTCTATGCAATCACTAGTCGCCAAGAGCAAGAGAACTCTCCAGATGTTGTCGCTAGTATGATCAAAGTCTTTACTTTTGATGTTTATGCTTTCTTAGACCCAGAAGCAAGTTTATCTTTTGTAACCCCTTATGTTGCAAATAAGTTTGAAGTTATTCCTAAGAAACTTTGTGAACCCTTTTGTGTTTCTACACCTGTTGGGGAGTCTATTCTAGCTGAGAGAGTCTATCGTGATTATGTCATTTCCATCAATCAAAAAGACACCATGACTGATTTAGTTGAGTTAGACATGGTGGATTTTGATGTCATTTTAGGTATGGACTGGCTTCATGCCTGTTATGCATCCATAGATTGTAGAACTTGAGTTGTCAAGTTTCAGATTCCTAATAAGCCAGTTATACAGTGGAGTAGTAGTTTAGCAGTGCCTAAAGGTCGTTCCATTTCGTACCTTAAGGCAAGAAAGTTAGTTTTGAAGGGTTGTATCTATCACTTAGTCCTGAGTTACTGACTCAAGTGTTGAGGTACCTCCCATTCAGTCAGTTCTTATAGTAAAAGAGTTTACAGAAGTCTCGGAGTCCCTCCTGAGAGAGAAATAGACTTTGGTATAGACATCATTCCAGATACTCGTCCTATCTCTATTCCGCCATACAGAATGGCACCAGCAGAGTTGAAAGAGTTGAAAGAGTAGTTAAAGGATCTCTTAGATAAGGGCTTCATTCGACCAAGTGTCTCACCTTGGGGAGCTCAAGTATTGTTTGTGAGAAACAAAGATGGTTCCCTTAGGATGTGTATAGATTACCATCAGTTGAACAAGGTTACCATTAAGAATAAGTACCCTCTTCCGAGAATTGATGATCTTTTCGATTAGCTTCAGGGTGCTTCCTGTTTTTCAAAAATTGACCTCAGATCAAGCAATCATCAATTTAGAGTAAGGGAATGTGATATTCCAAAGACAGCTTTCATAACCAAATATGGTCATTATGAGTTTTTGGTCATGTCCTTTGGTTTGGCCAATGCACCAGCAACGTTCATGGATCTTACAAATAGAGTCTTTAAACCTTATTTAGATATGTTTGTTATCGTCTTCATTGATGACATACTAATCTATTCAAGGAATGAAGAAGATCATGCTAGCCATCTCAGAATAGTTCTCTAGACTTTGATAGATCAGGAGTTGTATGCCAACTTCTCTAAGTGTGGGTTTTGGCTTGAGTCTGTGGCATTCTTAGGCCATATTGTGTCTGGAGACGGAATTAAAGTTGATACTCAGAAAATTAAGGCGGTGCAGAATTGGTCTAGACCCTCATCTCCAACTGATATTAGGAGTTTCTTGGGTTTAGCTGGCTATTATAGAAGGTTTGTAGAGGGGCTCTCATCTATTTCATCTCCATTGACCAAGTTGACTCAGAAGACAATGAAATTTCAATGGTCTGAAGCTTGTGAGAAAAGCTTTCAGGAATTGAAAAAGAGGTTGACTACTGCCCCAGTTTTGACCTTACCAGAAGGTACTCAAGGTTTTGTGGTATATTGTGATGCATCTAGAGTTGGTTTGGGTTGTGTCTTAATGTAGAATGGCAAAGTTATAGCCTATGCCTCCAGACAGTTGAAACTTCATTAGAAGAATTATCCAACCCATGATCTAGAGTTGGCTGCTGTAGTTTTTGCTTTGAAGATATGGCGCCATTATTTTTATGATGTTCATGTGGATGTGTTCACCGATCACAAGAGCCTTCAATATGTGCTCACTCAGAAAGAGCTTAATCTCATATAGAGAAGGTGGTTAGAGTTACTCAAGGACTATGACATGAGTATTCTTTACCACCCAAGTAAGGCTAATGTTGTTGTTGATTCCTTAAGCAGGTTGTCTATGGGTAGCACCACCCATGTTGAAAAATGAAGGAAAGAGTTAGCAAAAAATGTGCACAGGCTGGCACACCTGGGAGTCAGACTTATGGATTCCACAGAAGGAGGTATAGTGGTGACGAATGGGGCTGAGCTATCATTAGTGTCAGCAGTAAAAGGCAAGCAAGACCAAGACCCTATTTTTCTTGAATTGAAGGCAAATGTTCATAAGCAAAAAGTATTAGCTTTTGAACAAGGGGGAGATGGTGTATTGAGATGTCAAGGTAGGTTGTGTGTACCAATGATGGATGGACTCCAAGAGAGGATCATGGATGAAGCTCATAGCTCCAGATATTCCATTCATCCGGGTTCCACAAAGATATATCATGATTTGAAAGAAGTGTATTGGTGGAATAGTATGAAGAAGAGCATTGCAGAATTTGTTGCCAAGTGTCCAAATTACCAATAAGTTAAAGTGGAGCACCAAAGGCCCGGTGGTTTGGCGCAAAATATAGAACTTCCGCAATGGAAGTGGGAGATGATTAATATGGATTTCATCACAGGCCTACCAAGGTCTCGCAGACAACATGATTCTATTTGGGTGATCGTCGACAGAATGACAAAATTAGTCCATTTTCTGCCAGTAAAGACTACCCATTCAGTAGAAGATTATGCCAGGTTATATATTCAGGAGGTGGTAAGACTTCATGGAGTTCCAGTCTCCATTATTTCAAATAGAGGTGCACAATTTACTCCACAATTCTGGAAATCTTTCCAGAAAGGTTTGGGTTCAAAAGTGAACTTAAGTACTGCCTTTCATCCTCAGACTGACGTAAAAAGATATGTTGAGGGCTTGTCTGATTGATTTCAAAGGGAATTGGGATGATCACCTGCCTCTCATTGAGTGTGCTTACAACAACAGTTATCACTCGAGTATACAAATGGCTCCCTATGAAGCCATCCATGGGAGAAGATGCAGATCTCCTATTGGATGGTTTGAAGTTGGTGAAGCAAGGTTGATAGGACCAGATTTAGTTCATCAAACTATGAAGAAGGTGAAAGTAATTCAAGAGAGATTGAAAGCAGCATAGAGTCATCATAAATCCTACATTGATGTTAGGAAAAGGGCATTAGAGTTCGAGGTAGATGATTGGGTATATTTAAAAGTTTCATCCATGAAGGGTGTTATGAGGTTTGGTAAGAAGGGGAAGTTTAGTCCCCGGTATATTGGACCTTATAGAATAGCCAAGAGGATTAGCAATGTAGCTTATGAGTTGGAGCTACCACAAGAATTAGCAGCAGTTCATCCGGTGTTTCACATCTCCATGTTGAAGAAGTTTATGGGCGATCCTTCATTGATCATATCAACTGAAAATATTGAGATCAAGGATAGCTTATCTATGAGGAGATTTCGGTTCAGATTCTAGATCGTCAAGTTCGCAAGTTGAGAACAAAGGAGGTTGCATCAGTCAAAGTCTTTTGGAGGAACCAATTTGTTGAAGAAGCTACTTGGGAAGCTGAAGAGGATATGAAGAAGAGATATCCACATCTATTGGAAACCGGAGAAAATGCAGAGCAAGGTACTAATTTTCTTCTTAGTACTATCTAAATTATGAGTGAGCATGTTCTTTATTTGAAATTGCTTCTAGGATGTTTGAACTTGATGTTACCACCCTTAGCTTGGTAAGAGAAAATTTCATTCGAGGACGAATGTTCTCAAGGGGGAGATATTGTAACATCGCGCAACTAGAAAGAACTAGAAGGAAGTTTAAAATATGGAAATAGTTATTTTTGGAAAGTATAAGGAAATCTGGAAAATTTTAAGTAAGTTAAGGTGAGTTTTTCATAAATTTCAACCGACCATAACTCCTAGCTCAGGATGATTTAGGTGTAGTTCCAGATATGGTTGGAAATATCTTGGAATGATATTTCCAACGCGGCCAAGTTTACGGGATTCTGAGTTTGTATGAGTGAGTTATCCCCTTTGGAAATTGGGTTGTTCGAATAAGGAAATGCCCAATTCGGATTTTTGAAGGGTAGTTTGGTCTTTTCCTTACCCAATTAATTAAATCCATTTTTAATAAAATAGTTGGGGTCAAAACTGAGTTAGTTCAATTTACACTTTTGAGAAATAGTGTTAGGACTTTTGGAGAAAGAACGCAAGAGAAAGGAGAAGAGGAAAAGCAAGATTCGCCAATGAATTGACCCTACAAGGTATGTGAGTCTCTCATAGCATTGGTTTCATTCACCCATGCGCCAAACATGTTTTTTTCAGTGAAATTCGTCATAAAAAAGTTTGGAAGTTGATGTTCTTGACATGAATTCTTGAATTTGAATGTTGTTCTTGAATTGGGATGAATTGAGAAGTTTCTAAGTTCGTTACGTCGTATTACAGAGTCGTTTCAGGTTAGGTTCTTAGGTAAATTTGTTGAGTATCTGTATCTAAAAGTAATTTGAGAAAAAGAACCGAGTTTGGGTGAATTGGGGCTGGAAAACGAAGAAGAAATTTCATCGGACGAAATAAGAGGGTGGCAGCGCGCCTAGTGCCCAGATTTGAAGTTTCAACTTCCCATCGCGGAGCTGATACGAGGTGTTCTGCCTCAAAAGACATTTTCAAAACTAAAACTTAATTATGCCTCCGCATCGCAGACCCACCTTCAAATCTTGATTTTTGGTCTTTTCTCATGATTAGCTATCTAAAATCTTTCCTAAACAACATGAGATCATTCCAAACACGAATCATAATCCTTGAATCCATAAGAGAAGTTCATTTCAAGTTTACATAAGTCTTTTCCAAATGTTTTAACTATGTTTTAAGACTTAAGTTTTGAAGTTGAGTAAAGAGTAAGAGCAAAGGTCATTTTCTTTAAAATGATATATGAAAACTAAGTATTCCCAAGAATAAATGTTTTCACATTTAAGATGAGAGGGAATTGAGATTTCCAAAAGAGTTTTGAACAACAAAAGGGAACATTGATTCCAAGAGAGCTTTTTAAACTAAGTTTGAGAAATTATCTCAAACCAGAGAAGAAATTGTTTTAAAAACATATGAGCTAAGTATATTTTGGGAGTAGTGAGCACCGATATGGGGATGTGAGTTCATATTAACTCAAGCCTCAATAAACCATGTAGCCATCATGGGCAGAAAAAGGATCATACTTTTTAGATGATTCCTTAGTGCTTTTTAGCATAGATTAGTGGATCCACTTAGTAGTTCAGGTTCTATATTGATGGCAAGGTATAGGACGGTCCTTGGCTACGTGAGGTAAAACATTATACCATCACTTCGGCTCATAGTGATGGTTATCGGTTAGAGAATCTCCCACAGAAGTTATATTACTTTCTGAATGAGTAAAGTTAAGTTTGATATTGCTTTATCTTTAACGAACTAAGATTGTTTTCATTTGTTTTATAAGCTTTAAATATATATCGCATGTGTTTTATTGCTTTATATTAAGTTGAGTATCCATGAGTTGAGAAGAGCCAGGTAGGTGTTTCTTCCATAATCTCTTTCGAGCCTATGTTTGTTAGCATTCCAACTCGCATACTTGTATATTAAATGTAATGATGCCAGTTGGCCTGCATCTTATTATGATGCAAATGCAGGTAACCAGGATCAACATCCAGCACCTCGTTGATCCAGCTTGAGCATTCAGAGTCTGTAGGTGAGCCTCCTTGTATTCTGGAGGACTCCTTTATTTGCTTTCTAGTCTTTTAGATGTTAGGATGATCGGGGGTCCTGTCCCGACATCCATCTTTGCTTTAGAGGCTTCATAGACAGTTAGTAGTTCAATAATATTTGCATTATCATTCTTATGTTAACGACTTGGGTTGCCACTTTTGGCCAAGTTGAATGTTTTATCTTTAAAACATTCTCAGTTATTTTATTATTCAGTTCAGTTAAGTTCATTGATCATTATAGATATGAATATTGTTTTCCACTGAGTTAAGTAAGTCAGGCCAAGGGTTCTCTTGGGGCCAGCAATGGTCTTCGAGTGCCAGTCCCGCCCAGGGTGTAGGCTTGGGGCGTAACAAGGAGCTTGTTAACTAAGTTGTGCTACTTAAGGCTTCCCTCCCCCTCTCCACTATTCAAGAACTTATTTAATTAAAACATAATAAATAATTATATTTAACTCCCGTTTGACCATTTATTTTGAAATTGAAAATTTGAGTTTTTGAAGTAGTGGTTTTAAATATTTGTAGCCATTTTTGGATGTGTGCATTTTATATTACTAAAAATCTTTAAAATTTTGTGAGTGGATATCTCAAAACACCGTAAATTAGTATAAGATAGTTTTTTGGAAACTTGAAAATATTTGAAGATAAGATTTTCAAAATCTGATCAAATAATATTTCCAAAAAGATATTACAAAATAAATTTAAAATCCAATCCCAAAATATATGGTCAAACACTAGCTTAGTTTGTTATAGATTTTTATTTGAAAATGGTATGAGTATATCCGCATAATATTTATTCCTTAACCTAGTAGATAAAATTATTTTAGGTTTCAAATAAATCAAAATAGATGTACAATCTAATGAGAATTTTTAGTAGGTTAGATGATTGATGCAGGGTAAGATTATCTACAATAGAACCTAGTGGTTTGATCCTTCATAATCCAACACGTGGAGGGAGATTTAGTACACAAAACTATTCTTTAATGGTTGTGAAGTATATAAGAAAATAAGATTTGCATGGCTTTAACACGTGCGGAAATATTTATAATACTTGTAGGAGCAAGATAGATTATGTATAAATAAAGAAATTTTATATTTTATAAAAAATGACCTTTTATTATTATAAAAAAATCTCATACCTTCTTGAACACTCCTTGTGAAGAAAAAATAACACAAGCAAATACTTTTAATCCATTCAAGAAATAAGTATAATGCACAAACACCAAAACTTTACTCATTGAAAGATATAAAAAGGAATCATCAGACGTGTAATTGATGGATTTCAATAATTTAACTTTCATTTTTAACTTTATACCTTGTTCATTTTCCTTACTGATTCAAATTCAATAAAATTAAAATGCTATTACATATGGATTCAATGATGTAGTTCAATAAAATGTTCTCTTGAGGTAAACAATAATTCAACAGAACTCCTATTAGATAATGAAATACAAACGCACATTAATCTACCTTTTTACCAGTTGAATCACCAACTTCTTTGTTCTCATCAATAAACCTTTGAGAAACTGCATTATCTTGCATCTCCAATTTGTTCTCCAATTTTGATATTTTTGTTTGCAAGTTATTAATCATCATCTTCATCAACTCATATTTTACTATGCAAAGCAAACCTTGTTCCCTTTTCCAGCTACTATCATCTTGTTCCTCAAGCTTTTTCTTTATCTCCCTCAATTCCTTTTCCTTTCCTCCTAATACACCACTGTAAAATTGCACAGTTCCTTCTAGCTCATCAAGTTTCTGCTTTAAGCCCCAAATTTCTCCCTCCTTGTCTTCTAATTCAACTCTGTGAGTTGTTTCAAGCATTTCGACTTTCATCAACAATGAATATTTTTCATTATTCAATGAAGCTATCTCCTGATTTCGATCAAACTCCTCCGACATAGTTTCACCTATAGTATTGACAACAAAAGTGAAAAAATTGAATTAAATTTGATTTTTATTTTCTTTAGTAGTATTTGTGTTTTATTTTTAAATTTATACCTAAAGTGAACATTTACTACCTCTTGTTAAATTAAATTAATACTGTTAATGAATCATACTTACAACTTAAAAAAGAAAAAACCAAAAGTGATTACGCCTCATAAAAAGAAGTTGATACAATATTCGATACGAATAAATGTTTATCATCACTAAATGTTGTTTCCATTAGATGTAACTTTGTCAAAAATTGAATCGAAGTTGCTCAAAATTCACTAGGAGAGTATGTGCATTATTTCTAAATCAAGAGCTACTTTGTTAGGGTATTGGGACAATAATGCTCTAAACCTATGAAGTATTGCTTCAAATTAATATTCCAAAGTACTCCTATCACCTACCTAGTACAACCTTTATTAATTTATTTTTGTACATGTTTTAAGAATAACATTCAATATCTTTATTCATAAAAGTACCTATTTAAATGTATTATTATTTATCTTTTCTTAATCTTGATTATTTAGCATTTTGATCATCAATGTATGAAGATAAAACAAACAATGACTCGTGTTATTCTTATAATATCATATATATTGAAACAAGTTTATTTTAAAAAATAGGTTGCTTTAAAGATGAATGGAGTAAAGTTAAAATGGGTAAATACATTATAAAAATATATCTCATTAAATAATAGGCTAAGTTGGTAAGTAAGATGAATTAGAGTGTATGTTATTCATTAATTATGTTGGAAGATGATCTTGACAGCTAGCTATTTTTCTATTTGGCATGATATGATATATTAAGAGGGCATGATAAGATGGATTGATAGTGCACCTTTAAAAAATTTATTAGACCAATATAATTTTCTTTTTAAGAGGTCTTCTAGAGATTTATTTCATTAGAAATGCATTTTCTCAGTGAATATCCTTAACATTGTAAAAATATATTTCATTAGTGTTTTTATCTATAAAGGTGTCATAAAGATTTTAACTGACCTTTCTTGAAATCCATAAACTTGTTTTGTAAACTTAAACTTCAAGCACAAAATTTATACTAATACATCAACTAAATATACAAATCAGGATTCTAAACATGATAATATAACATGAAATTCTTCATAGAAAGCATACCCGATGAGATTAACTTAGCGAAAGCTTGGTTGGAAAATTAGTTATCTCTTTGCCCTACCCGCCGTCAGTGATGAAAAAGTGTAGAGAATATGTTGTAACCCTAATGAATGGAGGATCAATTTATAGATGTTTAGAATTAATCTGGTACGTCCATTAACTGATCTAATATGTGAGATTTGCTTTTCATTAAAAATATGTTATGGGCTTTCTATCAATTGGGTCACACATAAAATAGTCTAACATTTTCTCCTTGGCCCAATGAGTGCATTACACCAATATTTAGGCATATTTATTTGATGCTCAAAAAACAAATCTCTTTGATGTTGTCCATCATACATGTCATAATATGATGATAAACCACGTATGGGAGTTACGTTGGTTGAATGTTATTTCATGCTAAAAATTTCCTATCATATATATATACAACAAAAGTAAATTATCTTACCATGTACATAAGCTTTAGGAAATATTTAACATTATGCTCCACAATAATGTCTCGTTGAGAGTTATCCTATAATATATCAAAATAATATTATGAACATAATTTTATAATATAGGAATGTATGAATGTACATTAGAAATACATAATTAAATTCAAGGTGTCAAAACATCATAAACGTAACAGTTAAAACGATAATCAAGACTCATAATTATATGTACATATTCTTTAAATTTCATAGGTTGCAAACTTTAATTAATAGTTCTATAATCATGAGATCCTTTTAGTTGACACCATTTGTTTTCAAATTTTCTCTTTTGCATACAAATGAGCATGCTCTCATCTACCTTGAGCGTCAGTCCTACCGCCATACCTGCCTCTCCGGGGTCAATCCCGAGCTCCCTGATAACTGCCTCTTCAATCCTAACCCTGGGCATCCCCTCTAGCTGGAGTTTCTACCGCTGCAACTGGTCTCACTAGATGTGGAGCAGGAGCAATCATCCCAGGAGACAATCCCTAGACCAATGATCAATCTCCCAACAGTAATTGTAACCCTAGGAAGACCACCCTGCGAAATAATGGCCACCACGTCCTTAAGAACCTGAGTGCGAACCCCTTTAACTCTGACCCACACCAGTGTCACCCTGGCTGTACCGGTCACCTTCTGAAGCCATAAGTGAGGCCTAAATAGGCCGCCTAGATTGATCCTACAGAAATTATTGGCAAAGCCTATCATAGGAGCCACTGGGCCTATAATAAGACCTGTTGTAGATTCCCTGATGCCGAGCCCTTTTGTCACTGCCCCCATGGGCATCACAGTGGAATTTCTCCATAGTACGGGCATGGTCAACTACATCCAAGAAGGAACGGTGCGCTGAACTCACAAACTCGATCTCAATCAGCAGGTGGAGTATAAATCCATGAACAAAGCAAAGAACCCCTTCCAGCTCGGTAGGCAATATCATTGTAGCATGACAGAAGAGCTCATGAAACCTCATGTCATGGTCAAACATAGTAACTTTAAGTGATATAGTTTAAAATTATTTTTATTATCACTATGAAGAATTCACATAATTTAAATGAAAATATCTTGTTTGTGCAAAATTTAGATAGATAGGAAAAATTAACGACAAAACCCCTCATTGTGAATGGTTTAATGCATTAATAGAGCCTTTATGGTAGCAACATATGATCTTGAAAGTTGATTATTTAGATAGAGTTTATGTAATTGTATTTGATTAATGATTTCACTTTTATTTAAATTGTCAATTAATATGTATACTATATAATATTTTCTTGCAATTTATGTTATAAAATTTTTTAGAATGATTGTAATTTTATACAGAGAAAAAAACATAAAGTCACCACTGAAGTTGTCCTAAAATTTGAAAAAGACACCTTAACTTTGGGGGTGTTTTATTACCCCACGAAACCATCTAAATCCACAATAAATATACCCTTTTGACTAATTTTAACACCACTCGTGTTGTCACGAAATATGGGCTCATGAAGGACCCTTGATACAACGTTGACCAATGTAAAATTGCCATGTGGCACTCCCGGTTTGACTTATTTTGAAAATAAAACCCATAAAAATCCATGTATTAATTTTTTTACCTTTAATAGGAATAGTTTTTATTTTTTCAAAAAAAAAATCTCATCTTCCCTACCATCATTAATTTACCCATATTTCTTGGGCAATCACGTCTTCCTTCATTTTTTTCTTTTTTTTCTTTTTCGTTTCTAGTCATTGTTTTTTTTAAACTAATGTTATTGTGTTCATTCTTATTCTTCTTATTTCTTTTTCTTTTTCTTTTTTTTTGAAAAACAAATTAGTTCAGTGTTGTTTTTCCTCCTACAAATCAAGATTGGGATTAAGGAGTAGTGAAACCATGGAAAACTCGATTTGGGAGTAAGGAGTTGGGGAAGGTGGTGATTTAAATTTCAGATTTTGACTTGGTGATATTTTGAGTATTTAATTTTGATTATTTGACAGTGTTTATTTTCATAAATAAATTAATTGCTGGTAGTTTGACAAATAATTGGTAGTGTTACTACGAAATCGGTCCCTCCACAGCAGGATTGACGACTGTTGCAGCAACGAGGAAGGAATGACTACCTGAAGAACACAAGTTAAGGCGAAGAAGAAAGAGAAAAATAAAAACAAAGAAATCAAATAAAAATAATTAAAAATTACTTTATACACATGTCAAGTGACTATTAGTGCGCGACTTACAAATATTTTTGTATAAGTTGGTATTGGGTGAAAATGGGGTATATATACTATTATGAAGTTGTTCAATGGGGTAATAGGACACCGCAAAGTTGATTAATTTAAAGTTGTTAAAGACACTTCATCCAATTCTAAGCGTCAATGATAGTTAATCAATATAAAACTCAACTAAATGAGTTGGGGTCGAATCCCACAAGGAGCGGTACATGTTTCAGATTCAATTGGGAAATGTAAACATGGTCTCAGTCATAGGAATAAAATTTATCAAATAAAGACATCATTCAAATTAAGGGGTGACACGAATGTCAAATGGAGATTTTCGTTTTGATTATCAACTACAAACAGTAGTCACAACAATACGAATTAACAATAATGAGATGGATTATTGGGATGTGATTGATTACAGGCTAATATAGACATATGGGTAATTGCAACTATTAGTAAATAGCTAGATATTATTGAGTAGGCTAGGCTATAATGGAGGTAAATTTTCTCTCGAACAATTTACCCCGAATCTAGTGATTTCTCTCGAATATCAACAAGAATGCAAAATAAGACCAGCCCACACCTTAATCCATTCACTCTCTCGAGCGGAATGTGTGGGATTGGGTTTAGGATTCACTCTCTCGAGCTGAATCCAGGTCAACCTAATACCCATAAACCATTAATCAAAAACCTTAGTTCTAAAACCTCTCTCTAGAGCAAGCCAAGAACACAAACATAGAACTGCATTTGCAACTACAATTCCTAAGTTAAACCACAATTAATGATTTAACTCACTACTAAATAGAATTTAAACTAACAATTAGCAATACCCATAAGCTAAATCAATCCATAATCACATAATCATACCCCAAGAATTGGGGTTTTAGCTAGACATTATAAAAAGGTAAAACCAGTTACCAAATTGATTATTCATCAACTGGGTAAGAGTAATTTCGTCTTTACAATGCTCCAATTTGATGAACTTCAAAGACCCACATCCAATTTCTCAGAAGTTAATTTCTTCAATCCTTCAAAGCTAAGGAAAACTAGAGAAAATTGTCTCAAGATGTTCAAAATTTAAAAATAAAATGTTCAAAAGTGTAATTGATTAATTCATCAGTGATAACTGATACTAAACTAAATGTTCAAAAACGTATTTATAGTTACCAAAAAAGTGTTGCGAAGAGTCACTCGGCGAAGTAAGTCGGGCTCTCCAAACCACTCGGTGAGCCGCCATTTGGTATCTTCCATCGCTCTTTTGCCTTGGTACTCAGCATCCTCAAGGTCGATAACTTTGGGCGAGCTATATCTTGGCTTCGCGGAATCACTCGGCAATCCTCCGACTGCTCCTTTCCATCGCCAACTTGGTTCTTCCCTTCAGGGCTTGGCACACTGGAACTTTAGGCGGTCTGATGAGCCACTCGGCGACATGCCAAATGCTCTTGGCGATCCTCAGGTTTGCCCTTCTTCATTTCTCCAGCCTGGTTTGTTTCCTTTTTCTTGTTAGCGTCCATTCTTTGTTCCTCAATCCATATTCCTGAAAATCAAGGATTTAACATTAGTTGTTGGCAAAAGATAAGCATTTGAGGACACTAAAGCTATATAACCAAGCCGTAAATGAGTCCAAATCTCAGACTCATCAAAAGTTAAGGTGTATTTTTAAAAATTTCGAACAACTTCAATGGTGACTTTATGCCTTTTCTCTTTTATATAAAATAAAGAATTTGAAAAGAAATAAAATTTATATTGTATGAAGATTATATAGGGTGAGTATTTGGAAAAAAATACTATGAATAAGTATTTTCCAGATTTGGACTGGGTTGCCAGATTCTCCCGACTTTTTCCTTCTCCATTTTCTAATCCCAATTCGCCTAAATTCGATTCTTTTTTTCTTAATTCTCTTTAGATTCAAATACCCAGTACATGTACACAAGAATCTATTAATAAGCAACTCTAAAATCGACACGATTTCCTCAAGAACTCGACAATCCAAACTTAATTCAAGAACAAAAACCTATATTCAAGAACATAACTCAAGATCATCAAACTTTCAACTTTCTAGAATGAATCTCGCTGAAATAAACATGTTTGGAGCATGGGTGAACGAACCCAATGCTGTGAAAATCTCACATACCTCGTAGGATTGAATTCTTGGCGAAATTCACAATCAAAATTGCAAGAACTTGACGAATCTTGAACTTTTCTTCTCCTTTCTCCTCTTGAGTTCTTTCTACCAAAACCCTACGGTGATTTGGTAAATGTGCAAATTGAACTAACTCAGTTTAGACCCCAATTAAACTTCTCAAAGCGAAATAAATTAATTGGGTATGAAAAAGACCATAATAATCTCTAAAATTCGGTTTTGACTTTCCTTATCTAGATAGCCCGACTTCAAATGGGCATATCTCCCTCATACAAACTCAAATTTGAGCAAACTCGGTGGCCTTGGAAAGATAATTCAAAGATCTTTCCTACGGTATGTTGTAGCCTACCTAATTCATTCTATGCTAGGAGTTATGGTAGTTTAAAGTTGACCTAAAACTCATACTTGGCTTAACCTTTTCATACTTTCCAAATTTGATTATTTCCAAAAATAGTTTCTTTCTAATTTTAGTTCTTTCTAGTTCTTTCAAATAGAGAGGTGTTACAATATCTCCCCCTTGGGAACATTTGTCCTCGAATGAGATTACTCTTAGAAGGCTAAGGGTGTAACATCTAAGATCCAGCTCAAACACCCAACAAGAAAAATGTAAACACAACAAGCCAACTTAAAACAAATGGCAAGTAAAGGATCATTACCTTAATTTAGAGCTTCTCCAGACTCAAAGAGAAGTGGGTATCTCTTCTTCACGTACACTTCAACTTGCCAAGCAGCTTCCTCAACGAACTGATTTCTCCATAGAACTTTGACTGATGCTACTTCTTTGGTCCTCAACTTGCAAACTTGACGATCTAGAATCTGAATCAGAATCTCCTCATAAGACAAGTTATCCTTAATAACAATATCTTCGGTAGGTATGATAAGTGAAGGATTTCCCATGCACTTATTCAGCATAGAAATGTGGAATACCGGATGAACCACTGCTAACTCTTGTGGTACCTCTAACTCATAAGCTACCCTGCCAATCCTCTTGGATATTCTGTAAGGACCAATATATCGGAGGCTAAGTTTCCGCTTCTTACCAAATCTCATAACACCCTCAATGGATGACTCTTTCAAGTAAACCCACTGATCTACTTCAAACTCTAAGTCTCTTCACCTAACATCGGTGTAGGACTTCTGACGACTATGCACCATTTTCAACCTCTCTTGAATAACTTTCACCTTCTTCATAGTTTGATGAACTAAGTCTGGTCCTATCAACCCAGCTTCACCAACTTCAAATTGTCATGACCCGAGCCTACACCCCGAACATGGCACGGTGTACAAGACTCTGAAGAGCCTCATACAAGCCTCATAGCATTCATAACATAAAAGCATAGGAAAAATAGTGCGAAATTTAAAACTTTTCTTTACAATCGAACTCATTTTCATAAAAGCAAGCGGAAGTCTTTCTATACTTTGTCTCAAACCATCTACAACACTTTGAATAAAACTTTGGGACATAGCCAATACAAAAGCTCTAAACATAAAATAAAAGACAGAAAGGGAAATAGTGGGTTCGTCCTCGAAACTATGAGGACTTACCAAATCTTCAATTCCATGCTCCTTAGAAACCTATCTCCTAAATATAGGACATCAGATCTCCAAACCCTACACTTTAGTAAAAATGAAGAAATATGGTTTAGCACATTTAATGTACTAAGTATGATAGCCATGAAAAAAACATGCTTTAAAAAGGACATTTTTGGTTAAAAACCATGCATTATGCCAATTTGAGAAAACTTTATGAATTTTAGTACAAGAGGCATAAGATACAAACATAATCAACATATAAGCCATTTCATCACATTAGAACATTCACCTGAAGTAACCATAAGCTATACTTGTGCAATGTGTGAATAGCATCACATACCATCAACCATACCAAGTAACACTTTAAGACCACAAAAAGTGAACTTACCATTCTATCCTTTCATCTTTAGACCATATTCATACATAACGAACATAAACATTTCATAAGTCATGACAAGGAAAGTAACTCATAATACAATCCAAGTAAAGCATGAATCATTACGTTAAGCATTTAAGTCAACATTCTTCATTACCTTCATTAAGAGCACTGTCATTCATTAGTCATTAAGACATTAGAGAACTCACCATAGCCTTCTCAAAGCCTACTCGTGTAATGCATGAATGGCATCCCATACTACCACCCACACTTCATAGAAACTCTTGAGTAACTATAGTGCACATCTCACATGATGGGAATAAGCTTTAACCGACATAGACCATGAGAGCAAACCATGGAATCCGGTGTCATGTAACCCCATACCGAAGAAAGGTATCCTACTTGCCTAAGGTAGAACTAGATGTATTTTAGCTTAGGTGGATCCACTAGCTAATATCCTATGTGGGCACATAGTTATGGGATAAGAAAGATGTTCATTGAAACCCAGCTTAACCTGGGGAGAGCTTCCATCTTACCATATCTAATCGGTGCTTAGCCTCCATTCCCATAGAGTAGTTCATTCACATTAACATTAATGTAGTTGAGAGGGCCACCAACATTAGGTCTACCAACCCAAAGTACATTACACATGAAAGGGCCACCACCATTAGGTCTACCGATTCAAGGTACATTATGAGGAAATCTCATTGAATCCTCAAGAAAGGGCCACCACCATTAGGTCTACCGATTCAAGGTTCATTATTTCACACATGAAAGGGCTACCACCATTAGGTCTACCGATTCAAGGTTTATCATCACATTAGTTTCTAGACTCATCATGCAGGGCTACCACCATTAGGTCTACCGGTTCAAGACATTGCCTAGAATACTTCATCATTCATTTATGAAAGTTCTACCAACATTAGGTCTACCGATTCATTACAAAGCCTTACAATACTTCATTATTCATTTATGAAAGGAATGCCATTGGCTTATCAATTCATATTCATTAACTCAAGACACATTCATTACACAAGAAGAGGATGTCTAAGCCTACCAATTTAAGGTACTTCAATCAAGATCACATTCATCAATACAAGAAAAGGATGTCTTAAGCCTACCAATTCAAGATACATCAATCCACATTACTTTCATTTATACTAGAAGAGGATGCCTAAGCCTACCAATTCAAGATGTAACATCACATTATAGAAATCCTTCATATTATATCATCATTATTCATGAGTGTTAATTGAGAATAAACGTTCAATCATAACACAATTACATTCTAAATATGATCATAACACTTTCATTGAGATCACATACATATACTTCACATCATGATCCTATATAGATCCTTCATGAAATTACCCTCCAAGGCAAAGAATCAATTTGTCACGACGCGAGTCTACACCTCGGAAGAGATATGGTGTACTCGACCCCAAAGGGTTCTCATACTTTGAATACAATATTGGGACTTAGCCCATACAAAAGCTTTAACATAAACTAAAAGACATAAAGGAACAAAATGGGTTTTGTCCTCGAAACTATGAGGACTCACCAAGTCTTCACCTTCAAGCACCTTAGAAAGCTATCCTTCAAGCATAGAACATCAATATATCCAAGACCCTACACCTTGGTAAAAAGGCAGAAGAAATATGGGTTAGTGCATAAAGTACTAAGTATGGAAGCCATGCAAAAATATGCTTAAAACAGACATTTATTTGAGAGTCATGCTTGTATGCCATCTTGGTAAAACTTCATGAACATTGATAAAAGAACCATAATATAAGTCACAAACAACATACAAGTCATATTTTCACATTAAAACATAATCCACATATGAACATTTACTTTCATCCTAAACCTTCACTTCAAGTAACCCGCAAGCTATACCTTGTGCAATGTATAGGTAGCATCCCATAGCACCACCCACACTAAGGTACCACCTTACGGCCACCAAAAGTGAACTTACCATTCATCCTTTGCACATTTACACAATAAAACATATAAGAGACAAAAACATTACATAAGTCACAACATCACATTAAGACCAACATCTAAGACAACTCTAAGTCATACTTGTGCAATGTGCAATGTGCAATGTGCAAGTAGCATCCCATACTACTACTCACACTAAGTACTCCTCACCATAGACAAGGCACATTCATATACGATGAGTCATGACAAAGAAGTAACTCATATTACAATCCAAGTATAGCATGCATCATTTCATTTAAGCATAATTCACATTCTTCATGTAGAGGACTTTCATTCATTAGTCATGAAGACTTAGAGAACTCACTATGACCCTATCAAAGCCTACTCGTGCAATGCATGGATGGAATCCCATACTACCACCCACACTTCATAGAACTCATCGAGAAACCATAATACACATCTCACATGATGGGAATAGGCATTAACCAACATAGACCATGAGAGCTAAATCATGGAATCTGGTGTCATATAACCCCACATCAAAGAAAGGTGATCTACTTGCCTAGGGTAGAACTAGTAAGTATCCTATGTAGGCACTTAGTTATAGGATAAGAAAGATGCTCATTGGACTCTAACCTAACATTGGGAGAGCCACCATCTTAGCCATATCCACTCGGTGTTTAGCCTCTATTCCAGCAGAATAGTTCATTCACATTACATTATTGTACTTGAGAGGGCCACCAACATTATGTCTACTGACCCAAGGTACACTACACAAGAAAGGGCCACTACCATTAGGTCTACCGATTCAAG
Source organism: Solanum gracilifrons (assembly GCA_029582605.1). Classification (NCBI taxonomy): domain Eukaryota; kingdom Viridiplantae; phylum Streptophyta; class Magnoliopsida; order Solanales; family Solanaceae; genus Solanum; species Solanum gracilifrons. The sequence goes on from JAJOOH010005092.1 coordinate 104,212, forward strand.
GTACATTGAGGATAGCTCATTGACTTTACTAGAAGGGCAACCACATTTAGGTCTACCAATACAAGGTTCATCATTTCACACATGAAAGGCCCACCAACATTAGGTCTACCGCTTCAAGGTTTATCATCACATTGGTTTCTAGACTCATCATGAAGGGCCACCACATTTAAGTCTACCAGTTCAAGACATAGCCTAAAATACCTCATTAGTCATTAATAGAAAGGCTACCAACAATAGGTCTACCAATTTTAGGTCATTCATTCATTCATTAATTCATGCAGAAAAAGGCTACCAACATTAGGTCTACCAATTCATTTCATTAAGACATTTAAGTCAAGATATATTCATTATTCAAGAGGAGGATTCCTAAGTTTACCAATTCAAGATACTTCATTCATGATCACATTTACCAATACAAGAAGAGGATGCCTTAACCTTCCAATTCTAGATACACATTCACTTTTACATTCATTCATATAAGATTAGTATGCACAAACCTACCAATTCAAGATATACAACATTACATTATAGAACCCTTCACATTCCTTCACCCACATTCATGAGTGTTAAGTGAGAATATGTTTTCAATCACAACACACTTACATTCTATACAAGGTCATCATTCCATCATTGAAATAACATTCATGTCCTTCACATTATACATAGTAAGTAAACACCTGAACTTTTCAAGTGGATCAATAACTCAAGCATAATTCTTCTTCAACATGTAATTAGGTCATGACTTGCCTTCAAGGCCATGAATCCCAAATCATCAACACACCAACAATTTACCATAATTAAGGCATAATTAATGATACAATTCAATAACCCAAAGCAATTTAGACAAAATTCCCTTCATAAACTTTCATAATCATCAAACCCACTTCATAAGGCACAACTTAGGAATTGAGAGAAATCAAGGGTTCATAGAGTATTTTTATCATAAATCATCAGTTAAACACCAATACAATCATAATTTGTCATTAGAAACCATTTGAAAACGTTTGATGGAAGAACCTATGAGATTGAGTAATACCCTAGATTTTTCATACTTTGAAATCACCTTTGATTTGGCTCCTTGAATGAAAAGTTAGAGAGGGATCAAGACTACCATACCTTGCTAGATGAATTCCACGAAAATCTACTCAATAAGTCTTCCTCTTCAAGCCCTAAGTCTCCTTCTTCTCTTGGTCTTCAATGGAGTTCTAGAGAGAAGATAATTGGAGAGGGAGGGGTTTTGATTTGGAGGACTTGAAATAATCAGGTCTAATTATGTTTTAATACTCTTAAAATATCTTAATATACTTAAAATAACCGTACATACACTTAAGAAATTAATTAACAAATTACCAAAAGACCCTTAGCTTGGCCGAGTCCAAACCAGATTGCACAGGCATGGTTCACGCCCTGGACCCACGGACCGTGAGTCCATTCACGGACCGTGTTGTTAGTCCGTGGTCTGGGGATGCAGCATGGTTTGGAGGGGCTTGACCTACGGAGGCCATCCATGGGGCGTGGATGGACCTACGGGACGTGGACCCTTTCCGTAGCTCACCAAATTTTGGCCAACTTTGGTTTTCTTTGGGGTCTTGGGGGTTAAGCTTAGGGTCCTCCTCAAGGACCCCTAGATGGTCCACGGGGAGTCGTACCATGACGTTTAACCCCTAAACCCCTCAACCAAAGCTCGGGACAACATAAAACACCATCAAACCTCACACCAAACTCAAACACACACACGTTAGGCTCTAGTTTTACTTATTCATTTTTAGGGTCGTTACATTAATTCCCACTTATGAACATTTGTCCTCGAATGACACTTGAAACACATTAAGGGATTAACAACTCAAGACTAGCAGCCCATCATGCATGCAACATCATATACAATGTACAAACTAGGAGGAAACATCAACTCCATATCAAAAAGCTCAATGCAATGCAAGGAAGTAGGAACTACATCTACAAACTCATTATGCATCAAAAACTTCATCATTTCTCATTACATTGGAGGAACTTCCTTCTCCATCTCATATCATGCTCATCACAACATCATTAGGCAAAAAAAATATGCAATTAATCTCAAAAGCACATTTAAGCAAGTTCAACTTTTAACCTCATGAAGTATATAAGCAACTCATACTAAATGCACATTAACATGAGGAACATAATTCATGAAAACTCATTTTCTCATTCAAACATAAACTCATTAAGAACATGCATAACATAAGGAGACCATGGAAACACAATATCACACATGACTCTAAAAACATGAAACAAGCCAAAAAGGAACTCTTTGTCTTAGGCTTGAATAGGCATATAAAGGAAGAAGTAAGAATATCGGAACTCTGATCAACCTTACTACTCCTCGTAATATTCCCCACTTAGGGGTAAACCCAACTAAGGAACCTTAACAAGACATCCACAACTTACAAGAAACCATCAACATACCGGTGCTTTTAAACTAGGAAGATCATTATTAAGCAACTCTTGGTCACAACAACCTTACCAACACCACTCAAGGTCTCATATGGGTCTACCACACCGGGTCTAAACTCCTCAACTCACCACACCTCATAAGGCATCACTCAAACCCCACAATTCATCAACTCTTTCAACATACCTCAAAACTCATCATGACTAAGTCGGATTCTACCAACAACACACATAACCATAAAGCAACCCATTGATACTATAGAGTCAACATCACAATCTTACATATCATATCTACCAAGTCACATAGCCGTAATTGGCATCACAACCAACCCTCCTCCCTCACACCTTTTAGCATACTCATTTAAAGTGATCACACACTAAAGACCATTAGATAAGGAACACGAGGGAGACATTATAGAGCTAAGCTATATGGCACGACTTGAAGAATGAAGAACTGAAACTTTCTTAACACCCAATAGCCTTCTATCCATAATGTGGGGCACTTCACATTATGAACAAAATTCTACTAGATGTGGTTTGAGACATCGTAAGACCATTCCAAAATCTTGTGCTCTGATACCATCTTTGTCACGACCCGAGTCTACACCCCAGAATCGACATGGCGTACTCGACCGCGAAGGGATCTCATACAAGCCTCATAGCATTCTTAAACATAAGAACATAGGAAAAAAGAGAAGAATTAAAACTTTCTTTACAATCAAAGACATTTTCATTAAAAAGCAAGCGGAAGACTTTCTAAACTTTGTGTACTATGTCTCAAACCATCTGATACTTTGAATACAATATTGGGACTTAGCCCATACAAAAGCTTTAACATAAACTAAAAGACATAAACGAACAAAGTGGATTTTGTCCTCGAAACTATGAGGACTCACAAAGTCTTCACCTTCAAGCACCTTAGAAACCTATCCTTCAAGCATAGAACACCAATATCTCCAAAACCCTACACTTTGGTAAAAAGGAAGAAGAAATATGGGTTAGCACATAAAGTACTAAGTATGGAAGCCATGCAAAAACATGCATAAAATGGACATTTATTTGAGAGTCATGCTTGTATGCCATTTTGGTAAAATTTCATGAACATTGATAAAAGAGGCATAATATAAGTCACAACAAACATACAAGTCATATTTTCACATTAGAACATAATCCACATATGAAACTTTACCTTCACCTCAAGTAACCCTCATGCTATACCTTGTGCAATGTATGGGTAGCGTCCCATACCACCACCCACACTAAGGTACCACCTTAAGGCCACCAAAAGTTAACTTATCATTCATCCTTTGCACCTTTACACAATAAAACATATAAGAGACACAATCATTACATAAGTCACATCATCACATTAAGACCAACATCTAAGACAACTCTAAGTCATACTTGTGCAATGTGCAAGTAGCATCCCATACTACCACTCACACTAATTACTCCTATGAAGTCACCATAGACAAGGCACATTCATATGCAACATGACAAGGAAGTAACTCATAATACAATCCAAGTATAGCATGCATCATTTCATTTAAGCATAATTCACATTCTTCATTTAAAGGACTTTCATTCATTAGTCATGAAGATTTAGAGAACTCACTATTACCCTATCAAAGCCTACTCATGTAATGCATGGATGGCATCCCATACTACCACCCACACTTCATAGAACTCATCAAGAAACCATAATGCACATCTCACATGATGGGAATAGTCATTAACCGACATAGACCATGAGACCTAAATCATAGAATCCGGTGTCAAATAACCCCACACCTAAGAAAGGTGTTCTACTTGCCTAGGGTAGAACTAGTAAGTATCTTATGTAGGCACATAGTCATCAGATAAGAAAGATGTTCATTGGACTCTAACCTAATATTGGAAGAGCCACCATCTTAGCCATATCCACTCGATGCTTAGCCTCCATTCCCATAAAGTAGTTCATTCACATTACATTGTTGTACTTGAGAGGGCTACCAACATTAGGTCTACCAACCCAAGGTACATTACAGAAGAAATGGCCAACACTATTAGGTCTATCGATTCAAGGTACATTAAGGATAGCTCATTGACTTTCCAAGAAGTGCCACCACATTTAGGTCTACCGATACAAGGTTCATCATTTCACACATGAAAGGCCCACCAACATTAGGTCTACCGCTTCAAGGTTTATCATCACATTGGTTTCTAGACTCATTATGAAGGGCACCATATTTAGGTCTACCGGTTCAAGACATAGCCTAAAATACCTCATTAGTCATTCATAGAAATGCTACCAACAATAGGTCTACTAATTCTAGGCCATTTATTCATTCATTAATTCATGCAGAAAAAGGCTACCAACAATTAGGTCTACCAATTCATTTCATTAAGACATTTAAGTTAAGATACATTCATTATTCAGGAGGAGGATTCCTAAGTTTACCAATTCAAGATACTTCATTCATGATCACATTTACCAATACAAGAAGAGGATGCCTTAGCCTTCCAATTCTAGATACACATTCACTTTTACATTCATTCATATAAGATTAGTATGCACAAAACCTACCAATTCAAGATATACAACATTACATTATAGAACCCTTCACATTCCTTCACCCACATTCATGAGTGTTAAGTGAGAATATGTTTTCAATCACAACACACTTACATTCTATACAAGGTCATCATTCCATCATTGAAATAACATTCATGTCCTTCACATTATACATAGTAAGTAAACACCTCAACTTTTCAAGTGGATCAATAACTCAAGCATAATTCTACTTCAACATGTAATTAGGTCATGACTTGCCTTCAAGGCCATGAATCCCAAATCATCAACACTCCAATAATTTACCATAATTAAGGCATAGATAATGATACAATTTAATAACCCAAAGCAATTTAGACAAAATTCCCTTCATAAGCTTTCATAGTCATCAAACCCACTTCAGAAGTCACAATTTAGAAATTGAGATAAATCATGGGTTCACAGAGAATTTTCATCAGAAATCATCAATTAAACACCAATACAATCATAATTTGTCATTAGAAACCATTTGAAAACGTTTGATGGAAGAACCCATGAGATTGAGTAAAATCCTTTATTTTTCATACTTTGAAATCACCTTTGATTTGCCTCCTTGAATGAAAAGTTAGACAAGGATCAAGATTACCATACCTTGCCAGATGAATTCCACGAAAATCCACTCAATAAGTCTTCCTCATCAAGCCCTAAGTCTCCTTCTTCTCTTGGTCTTCAATGGAGTTCTAGAGAGAAGATAATTGGAGAGGGAGGGGTTTTGATTTAGACGACTTGAAATAATGAGGTCTAATTATGTTTTAATACTCTTAAAAAATCTTAATATACTTAAAATAACCGTCCATACACTTAAAACAATTTATTAACAAATTACCAAAACACCTTTATCTTGGTTGAGTCCAAACCAGATTGCACCGGCATGGTTCACACCCTGGACCTACGGACCGTGAGTCCATTCATGGACCGTGCTGTTGGTCCATGGTCAGTGGCTGCAGCATGGTTTGGAGGGGCTGGTCCTACAGAGGCTATCCACGGGGAGTGGATGGACCTACGGGGCATGGACCCCTTCCGTGGATCACCAAATTTTGGCCAATTTTGGTTTTCTTTGGGGTCTTAGCGGTTTAGCTTAGGGTCCTCCACAAGGAACCCTAGGGTGGTCCATGGGGAGTCATACCTTAATGTTTAACCCCTAAACCCATCAACCCAAGCTCGGGACAACATAAAATACCATCAAACCTCACACCAAACTCAAACACACACACGTTAGGTTCTAGTTTTACTTATTCATTTTTAGGGTCATTACACAATCTCAACCCAATCATCTAGAATACTACATTGGATAAGGTAATTAACATGATTCAATAACTAATCCAATATAAACATAACAATTCAACATACTTTCATGATCAATTAACCCAAATCACAAACTTCTAATTTAGTATTTTGGGGGTAACATGGGTTCATAAGGGAAATTCACCATAATTCATCATTAATTCAACAATCCATTCATAATTCATCATATATAAACCTTTAAAAACGTTTTGGAATTGAACCCATGAATAGATTGAAACCCTAAGTTTTTAGGGGATTTTGGAAACTTGAAATCATCTTTTGATAGGGCTCCTTGAATGAAACTTAATCAAGGATGAAGACTATTATACCTCTATTGATGAAACTCCATGAAATGGGGTGAGAAAAGTGAAATCTTGAGCTTGAAACCTTGACTCCTTCTTCTCCAATGGTGGTTTCTAGAGAGAGAATATTTGGGGAGGAAGGTAGTTTCTATTTTTGTGTTTTGGAATAATGAATTGAAAAAGCAGTTTTAATACTTTTAAAAGCCTTATAATACTTTAAGTAATCAATAATAATCGTCCCCAACCCATAACTAACTAATTAGCAATTTACTAAGTTACCCTTACCTTTTTGTCGAATTGGACAACATTGTAGTGGTGACTCACGAAACCCCACCCACGGACCGTGGGTGGGTCCACGAGCTGTGCTAGCTATCCATGGTTTGGGTCTGGAACTTGTCATCTAGGCCCCTGACCTACGGAGCAAGCCTACAAGGTGTGGATGGACCTACTGGGCGTAGGTCCCATCCGTAGCCCACAACTTTTTGTCAACATGGGCAGATTTGGGGAGCTTTGGGGGTTAGGCTTTAGGGTTCTCCTCAAGGACCCTTGGTTGGTCCTTGGGGAGTCGTACCTTGACGTTTAACCCCTAAACCCCTCAACCAAAGCTCTGGAACTCATTTTACAACCTCAACCCCCATATCAAACTCAATCACACACTCGTTAGGGGCTAGTTCCATCTACTAGTTTTCTGAGTTGTTACATTATCTCCCCCTTAGGAACATTCGTCCTCAAATGATACTTTAAACATTTTAGGGAAATAAAGACTCAAGACTAGAAGCCCATCATGCATGAAACATCATAAACAATGCACAAAACTAGAAGGAAACATCAACTCCATCTCAAACATACGCAATGCAACACAAGAAGTAGGAATTACATCTACCAACTTATTATGCATGTAAACTTCAACATTTCTCATTTAATTGGAGGAATTACCTTCTCCAACTCAAATCATTCTCATCATAACATCATTAAGGAAATTAAGCAATTTTCTCTTAAAAGCACATTTAGGCATGTTCAACGATTCACCTCATGAAGCATATAGACAACTCATACTAAATGCACATCAACATGACGAACATAAATAATAAAAACTCGTTTTCTCATTTAAACATAAATTCATCAAGAACATGCATAACATAAGGAGACCATGGAAACAGATAATCACACATGACTCCAAAACATGAAACAAGCCAAAAAGGAACTCTTGGTCTCAAGATTGAATAGGAATAGAAGGAAAGAGATAAGGATATCGGAACTCTCAACAACCTTACTATTCAACATACTATCTCTCCCTTGGGAGTAAACCCATACTTAGGACAACATGGAAATAACATAGGGACCTTAATAAGACATTCACAACTATAAGAAACTATCAACATACCAGTGCCTTTATCCGGAAGAGCTCCTTTGACAACTCTAGTAGCATCATTTACTAAAACCCTTACTAGGACACCACTCCTCAACATTTTTCAAGGATGGAACTTCTTTACCATTCTATTTCTTAACTTGCCGGTCTAAGATCCCAACCCGTACTTCTACACTAGGAAGGTCCTCATTAAGCAACTCTTACTCACAAACAACCTTACCAACACCACTCAAGCTCTCATATGATCCTAGCAAACCGGGCCTAAACTCCTCAAACTCACTTCACCTCTTAAGGTGAGAATTTCAAGCAAACCTAACTCATGAACATCAAGGATACTCAACGACCTTGCTATCTAAGCACATTATCTCCCCCTTGGGAGCAAGCCTATACAAACTCTTTTAAAACATTACTTCTTTCAATTCAAATGTTGCAGAAAATCATCACTAAACCTTCACACTCATCCCAAAAGATGATTCTAAACCAAAGTGAATTACACTTCTACCCTTCTTAGAGGAGTCTACTAACTTCACACATCTAGGTATTTCCAAAACACCTTATTCACCCAAATCTTTCAACATACCTCAAAACTCATCATGACTAAGTCGGGTTCCAAAATCAATTAAACACAACTGTATGGCAACCCATTCATACTAAAGACAACATCACAATCTATCATCTCAAATCCATCAAGTCACATAGCCATAATTGGCATCACAACCAACCTTTTTCTCCCTCGATCCTTGTAGCATGAGTCCTTCAAGTGGTCATACCCTATAGACCATCGGATAAGGAATAAAAGAGAGACCTTATAGAATTAAACTCTATGGCACAACTTGAAGAATGAAAAAGTGAGATTTTCCTAACACCCAATAGCCTTCTATTCATAAATGTGGCACGCTTGACACTATGAACAAGACTCTAATTGATGTGGTTTGAGACATCCTAAAACAATCCCAAAATCTTGTGATCTGATATCATGTTTGTCACGACCCGAGCCTATACCCCAGACGTGACACGGCGTACAAGACTCCGAAGAACCTCATAGCATTCATAAAATAACCGCATAGGACAAAAAGTGAGGAATTTAAAACTATTCTTTACAATCGAAGTCATTTTCATAAAAGCAAGCTGTCGCGCCCTGTTTTACGCAAAATGGGTTTTCCTTTCGGATGCACGACCTAACAACTCTTTTGAGCTTTGGAGGATTGAAGAGTCGCCACCTAACGAATTAAGACGTGTTAGGGCACCTATCTAACCTAAGCTAGTCTAACTAAGGTCAATGAACCACAGATCAAGGTAAGGGTTCAAATTACCTCGAGGGGAAGGTGTTAAGCATCCCTCGAGGTCTACAAATGTGGGTCCCGACCGTATCTCATGCAATTTATGTGGGGGTTACAAGTAGCAAATAAGGTCACTTCATTTATTGGTTATTTAATTAATTAAGCATGCAAAGCTAGGTGATAACATTAAACGATTAAGATCACTTTAGTTTTAATTAATTAATTAGTTAAACATGCAAGACTAAGTGATAACATAATAACAAATACATATTAAACACTTAATAAAGAGATAAGCGAGGAGATAGAAATTGCACAAGTAGATAAGCAAATATTTAAATTTTATTTTTTTAAAACTACCCCAAATAATTAATATAAACATATAAAAAAGGGAAAGGGAAGGGAGACTCTGAAGGACTTTAGGATCAGCACTCGACTTTTCTTTATTTTTTCGATAGGCTTCCGTATAGGGACAGACAAAACCAATGTTTGTCTTTTAAGCCTGAGTCGGTGTCATCATCTCCGTAAGGCCTAAACTACCCCTACCCCACCACCACATGCTTTTGATCTCTAAAAGGTGCCTAGCGTCCCCGCTTAAGGTCCAAGAGGCATTGAACTACTATTAGGAAGGGTGAATTTAGACAAAGATAAAATATAATAGGCCCACATAGACACCAAGTTAAACAATTTGGACGAGCATTTAACACATCAAGTTTCATATTAGCCTCTAGATTTTAATTAACATGCTACTAAACACATATGAAGTGAAAAGGTCGCATGCTAAGCGTGTGACATACAAACAAATAATATAATAATATAATTAATTTAGAGGACAAGAAATATTACAAGTCAGGAAAAACATATTAGCAAAATAGACTGATTTAATTAGTAATTATCTTAAAATGAGGCACTTTATAATAATGCAAATGGGCAAAATATTTAAAAGCAGTAACAGATTATTAATGCTTAAATTTATTTTATTTACAACAACTTAATAGTTGCAGAGTATAATCAATAGCCAATTTTAATTAGGAGAACAAGTAACAAATGCAGAAGCTATGTATTTTTTATTTTTTTAATAGTAGCATATGGTATTATTAGTGCAAAAGAAACTAATTTAAGTGGCAGAAAACAGATAGTTGCAAAAAAAAATAATCTTTGAGCAGGCGATTAACTATTGATTTTAAAACAGTGATTATTACTATGCAGATTTTTAAAGAAGCGGGGAGATATTTAAGTGTTTAAAGATGCAAAAGTACTCATGCATGCAATTTATTATATTCAGAAATATGCACATAGATAATATCTAATATGACAAATTATTTAATTCCAATAGGCAGGATTTCTAGTTAATTAGCACGTTGGAGATTATTTAATTATTTTATATGCTGAAAATTATTAGATGATAATTCTCATTAGATCATATAGACATAATTTCTAAGTGAACATGCTGAGAGAAATTTAAACCAAAAAATTAACACACTACAATTTTATTAGCAACTCGTTAATCAATCCTGTAGGCATAAATTCTAGATGATCTGGATTATTATGATCTTATAGGCGAGAATTTCTGCATGTATGGCATACACAATTAATAAATAAATAAATTTTAAAAACAAAATAATTAAATAGCAGTCTTTAGTTGTTCATAATTACCGAGATTAGCAACATCTAATCAATTACACTAAACGATCACATAAAGCTGACAATCATTTTAAAACTTATCTAGTTAACATGCCAAAGTTTTACATGTCTGATTAGTGGGCCAGATTAATTAACATGTTAAAGATCTGTAGAATATTGAATAACAATAAGTTATCATTTAAACCTAATGCATGGCTTCTAGTTACAAGATTGATTCTCATATATTAAAATGCATTCTACATTTCAAGCGAAGCAAATGTACAACATACTGATTTGAGCATATGTTTAAAGATGTTTATGGAAATTAGTCGGTTTATTATGCAGGAAGTCATTAATTGATATTTAAACAAGTGATCCATTTAACGAAAAGATTTGCTATCAGTCCAATAATTAATGTCAAACAATAACCCTTTTTTTTAAAAAGTTTTTAACATAATCAGGTCTACGGTGAGCAATCGATAAATATGAAGAAGCAATAATCACAATCCTATAAGCATGTTTTCTAACACAAGCAGACTGCGGTAAATAAACAATTAGCACATAATTCCCCTCCCCCTTAAACGATTCCCCAAGTTACTTCATATATGAGTTTGAGAATTGTACAAATATTACAAACCGAAATAAATAATAGAACCAATACAACTATAATAAATAAAACTAAATTTTATCCGGAAACCCATCTCAGACGACTCTTCAGCACTTGAACTTCAATGTTCAAAATCCCTACTAAACAAAAGAAAGCAATACAATACAAATATAATAAAAGGGGTACTTAACATTATTCATTTAAATGAAGACGGGTAAAAGGGTATAGTCGTATTAACTCAAGCATCGATTTATTCAAATAAGCTGCAAACACTGAATATGACATCATGCACATACATCACATATAAAGGGGAGGACTAACCCGAATACTTCCTTATATTTACTAATACCCAATTTGGGACTCAAGATAGCTAAGATGATGCAGAACAGGAATTAAACATGTATAAATGATACTAACCAGTTATACAGTACAAAAAATCAACAATAAAGATCCACACTGAATCCCACAACCGACCCGAACACAGCAAAATAGCAAGTATAGAAGAGCTTTTGTTTACCGGAAAACTTAATTCTTTTAAGGGGTAGGGAGCAATATATATATTTTTGTATTCATATATGAGCAATGTGTGTTAGAATAATGTGAATGTGTAGAGGTGTTCCACCGTATGTCCGAGAGTCTGTAAACATGACTGTGGCATCTGTTTATATAGGGAATAGGGGGGGGGGGGGGGGGGG